>JASDQU010373594.1:33346-58218 GCA_032191745.1 Picea mariana
ATCTAATTTTTCAGTGCTTTTTTCAAACTTCTTCAACTTTTCTATTGTCAATAGTAGTTCCCCTTTTGTGTGATCGAATTATGCTTTCAATTTATCATAATATTATAATTGTTCCTTCAATCTATCAATGGTATTTTCAAGCTTGTAATTATCTTCTTCACAACTACTCAATTCACCTTTTAGTATTATGTTTGTGTTTCTAAGCTTGTTATTTTTAGTTTCAACACGCTTCAACTTTTCAATATTCTCATCTTCTTGTTCAATCTATGTATTGTCTTTGTATCCCCAAAAGGAATCAAGGTTGGTTTCTTCTTCTGAATCTTCTTCAGAAATGATTTCTTCTTCTTTATAACTCTTGTGATCATCATCCTGGGTTTCTTGGGTTATGAAGAGGAATTCTCCTCCATCATTATCTTCTTCATCACTCTCATCTAAGGATATGTCATCATCCTTGGAGTAGAAGCTCTTTTTATTGTTGAGACTTCTCTTTTTATAGTAGAAGTCTTCAATAATATGTCCTATTCTACCATGGTTAAAGCATTTGAGAGGAGACTTACCTTTGTATCTTTCACTTCCCTTCTAGAACCTTCTTACGAAATTTTATATTTCTTAATCAAGGTCATTATCCTTGTCTTTTGTCTTCTTTATGGGTTTAAAGGATGCTTCATTGTTTGGTTGGTCACTTTCTCTACCTGTTCTCATTTCATATGCTATAAGAGACCCATGTAATTCATCCATTGTCATTTTGGTCAAGTCCCTAGTTTCTTCAATGGCGGACACCGTAGCATCATACTTCAAGATAAGTGATCTCAAAAAAAAATTGACAACCAAGGATTCATTGATCTCTTCACCTAATCCTATGATAGCATTAACAACTTCATCAACTCTATCCATCTTCAAATTTTCAATTTTTTCTCTATGTCGTTGAAGCTTGACCTGCTTAAATTTTGGATCACCTTCATAGATACTCTGGAGTTTGTCCCATACCTCTTTAGCAGTGTTGCAGCCCATCACTTTGATAGCAATGGTTGGTGCCAATGCTCCTAGAATAACATGTCTAGATTTTGAATTACAATTCATAAGCTTCTTCTCCTTTGGATCGGTTAGAGCATTATTTGGGATTACATAGCCATTTACAACTGAGTACCAAATGTCTACTCCCAAAGTTGTTAGGTAAGTTTTCACTCTATCACTCCAGTATGCATAATTTATTCCATCAAATCTTTGAATCCCATTTGAAATGTGCTCATATTCATTGTGTGGAATTTCTTTCCTTTTCCATGTTGTAGTTGGTATAAGGACATTTGGCATACAATTATATTCCTTCATCTCTCTGCAATCTCATGCTTTGTGACCAAAATTATTGCACTTGTAACATACAATATTTTGATCCATTAATGGGTTAAATGGATTATAATTTCTATTGACAGGTCTACGAACATTTCCATATCTACTATTTTCCCCATTCATGTAGCTTGCGTAGTTATTCCTTTCATTGATTCTACAATTGATTGCCTTGTGTCCAAAATTTCCACAAGTATAACAATGTCCAAGAAAGAAATTTTGATACATGGGAGTAAGTGATCTTCTTTGTGGTGTGGTCCATCTGGGTTCACGATCTATTCTTCTATAGTTTCCTTCATAATGATTGATTTCATACATGATGGGAGATGATCTTCTTGATGCATCATTCCTTATGAATTCTAGTCTTTTATCTTGTTGTTCAACTTATTCTGGAGTGTTGGTTTCATCAATTTCATCTTCCTTCTCTTGTTTTGTTGTCTTCAAAATATCATTGTATCCTAGTCTTGTCTTGTCGTTTTGAGATATTTGACTGCTAAGGATCTCATCTAATTTTTCATTTTTTTTTTCAAACTTCTTCAACTTTTATATTGTCATTAGTAGCTCCCCTTTTGTGTGATCCAATTATGCTTTCAATTTATCATAATATTCTAATTGTTCTTTCAAGCTATCAATGGTCTTTTCAATCTTGTAATTCTCTTCTTCACAACTACTCAATTCACCTTTTAGAATTATGTTTGTGTTTCTAAGATTTCTATTTTTAGTGTCCACATGCTTCAACTTTTCAAAATTCTCATCTTCTTGTTCACTCTCTGCATTATCTTTGTATCCCGAAAAGGAATCAAGGTTGGTTTCTTCATCTGAATCTTCTTAAGAAATGATTTCTTCTTCTTGATAACTCTTGTGATCATCATCTTAGGTTTCTTGGGTTATGAAGGGGACTTCTCCTCCATCATTATCTTCTTCATCACTCTCATCTGAGGAGATGTCATCATCCTTGGAGTAGAAGCTCTTTTTATTGTTNAGAAGTTTTCAACAATATGTCTTATTCTACCACAGTTAAATCATTTGAGAGGAGACTTACCTTTGTATCTTCCACTTCCCTTCTGGAACCTTCTTACGAAATTTATTATTTCTTCATCAAGGTCATTATCCTTGTCTTTTTTCTTCTTTATGGATTTAAAGGCTTCTTCATTGTTTGCCTAGTCACTTTCTATACCTATTCTCATTTCATATGCTACAAGAGACCCATGTAATTCATCCATTGTCATTTTGGTCAAGTCCCTAGTTTCTTCAATGGCGGAGACCTTAGCATAATACTTCAAGAGAAGTGATCTCAACACTTTTTGTACAACCAAGGATTCATTGAGCTCTTCACCTAATACTCTGATAGCATTAACAACTTCATCAACTCTAAGAAAATAGGTTGCATTATCTTCCTTTTCATCCATCTTCAAATTTTCAAATTCTTCTCTATGTCATTGAAGCTTAACCTGCTTAACTTTTGGATCACCTTTATAGATACTCTTGAGTTTGTACCATACCTCTTTAGCAGTGCTGCATCCCATCACTTTGCTAGCAATAGTTGGTGTCAATGCTACTAGAATAACATGTTTTTCTTTTGAATTACAACTCATAATATTCTTCTCATTTGGATCAATTGGAGCATTATTTGGGATTACATAGCCATTTACAAGTGAGTACCAAATGTTTACTCCTAAAGCTGTTAGGTAATTTTTCACTCTAACAATCCAATATGCATAATTTCTTCCATAAAATCTTTGAATGCCATTTGAAATGTGCTCATGGTCATCCATATCTGCTCAATATTTTCCTTCCAATGGTTAAATTTTTCTGAAGGAAACATGCTCTGATACCAATTGTTGATACTAAGAGGGGGGTGAATCAGTATCAAGTATAATTTTAAAAGAAAATCAAATTATACTTCAACCATATTATATATTCAATTATATCCAATGAGAAATCAACAATAGTAGAAGAGTTACACCAATACACCACAATACACCATGCACAATATATGAGAAATAACCAATAGTTATTGTTCAAAGGAAGTAATGACTTCCAAAGGTAGATATAGCTTCCAAATATAAAGGGAGGGATAAGCCTCCAAAAGGAAGATACAATCCTCCAATATCAAGAGAGGGTTCACCTCTCCATCCGTGCTCCTTCCTTCCACCCAAGAATATATGAGAGATAATAAAACTTTACATTAAATCATCACCATCAACCAACCATCACATAGAACCTAATAATTCTTCACTTATTAGAATACTCTGATCCTATAGATAATATAACTCAATGTATTCCTTGAAACTCCTCCGAGTTTCACTCCTTGAATCCTCCTAGAAAATGATTTATAGAGAAAATGGTAGACCTTATTCAATTCTGGTTTATTCAGGAGAGAAAACTTGTACAGCATGCCCCGCACTCAATATTTAACATAAGATTCTAAAATTCGTACACAAGAAACTACAGCCCGTACTATTTTCAATGCAATTGGTCTCACTTCATTTGGATTCTCTATGAAAACGTTATGGCTATTTTACCTGGAACACCTGTTTATGACTAGCTTCCGAACTAGTCAAAACCCCTATCTTCCATAGAGTGTATCTCCAAAATTATAGTGAATAAAGAGCTGAAATTTTTACCACATGTACCTAGATATGTCTTCTCAATAGATTAAAAATTTCACCATCTGAATCTTTCTAGAAACAAAGTTATAGTGAAAATGGTAAGATGACCTATAAATAACATACCTTAGAACACATCACCAAAAGACCTCATCCTCCCCTGAAATTTGGCCTTCTTTACTTCAGATTTCCTCTGAAATTCGAATTATATCTCCTTTTTCATTAACAAACATGTGTGTGTTGAAAAATGAATTTTTAATGAGATGTATTTATACCCTTTATGTCACTTCCTTTTAACATTAGGGCCGACCTAACACTTTGATATTTTGTAATTTTTTTCTTTAATTGTCTTCAGGGTCGACCTATACTTCCTTCTTTAATTCACTTTGTCATCTTCAAAAATTCATTTCTCCTCAACCATGAGCATCCACATGACATGCCACCTACCACTGAAAATAACATGATGTATATTATCCATCCATGGGTGGTGTATATGCATGTGCATTGTCCTTCATGTCCAAATACCTTCATCAATATTGGGGTCCAAAACCAATGACTAGGGTTGGCATCAATGACAACAACCAATCATCCAACAGAAAATCCAACTAAGGGGAGCTCAACCTGTCTGCAGGGTGATATTTCTCAATACATTTTTTGGCGACCATACTGGGGAACGATTGTTTCCTCGGTTTTTAGCCTCTTATTTCTTATGATTTCTTGATGAATGCTTGGTTTATGAAGTATTTTTTCTTTTCACCTTCATTGAATAGCTTATAGAGTCCTCAGAACATTTTGTTGAGTTTAGGTTGATCCTGAGCTTGTTTGACCTTTTTTCAAATAGTGACACTCCCCTCCAGTGGCTTACAGAGCGTCATTGATTCCCCTTGGTAGGATTTTTAGGAGTGTCACCCTTGCAATGACGCCCTGTCTTCTTGGTAACAAGAGCATCACCCTTGTTTCTATTTCAATTTTTAGCCCTTTTTCTCTCTATTTCTTGGGTTTTTTATTCATAAATTTGTCACAGATTCTTATTAGTTTTCTTTGGAATTTGTTTGATTGAAATACTGCATCCATCACTCTTTTTTCCTTTTTTTTAATATATTTTCTCTAATCAAGTTGTGAAAGGTCAAACATTCAAGTTTCATCTGATCCTTGAATGCAGTTTTGATTATCAGTGGTTCTGATTTTTTGTGATTGCCCGATCATTAGACTTCTGTCTTTTTCTTTCTAAAAGCTTTCAAGTCTTTTTCTTATCAGTTTTAAAGGTCTTTTTTATCAACTTGGAGACAATATAGTGCATTGGACCCTATTTTTAGTAGTCTTTTTGGAATCTGTTGATCCATTAAGTCAAATCTGAACCTTTTGAGGTTTGTTGTAGTGTCAATTGGTCAGGAATATTTTCATTTTAAGTTTTTTAGAGTGATTTATTTCTTTCAAACTTTCGGCTCGAATTAGTGTGAAAAGTCATTTTTGCGTTTGATTCCCTCGAGCTTGTGAATGCGTCTTTGTTTGAGTTTTTTTTTTTGCTTCGTGTTCATTTCTATATCAACTTGGAACTCTTTATTTTAATTTAAAATTAAAGAAGCATTAAGAAGGTGCATTTAATTGTATTTCATATTAGGTCAAACAAATAGAAATTGATTGCATTCTAGTGTGTAGGTAAAATGTTTTGAGATTGCATTTTATGAGTGAAAAAATGCATGGTTTTTGGCATTTTTGAGCTTTCATTCTTAAACACTTTTCCCCCTCATGGTCGAGGGGGCCATGAATCGTGTATCCTATAATTTCTTGGACTCATATATTAGACACCTTTTGCATTCAAAGAGTAATTTGTGTTTTTGAATTGAAAGTTGTAATTGTTTCTTTGCTTGAAACTTCTTGCTCCTTTTTATAGATAGCCTTCATCGAAACTTAAATATTGCATTGCATTCATATTTTATTTGAATTATTATTGGATGCAAGTGTCACACAGCATATTCAAGTTGCATCTGCAATCCCTTTTGGGTAACAAATAGCCATAAAAGGAAAAATGCATAATCTAAAATTAGCTAGACCTTTTCTTTATTAGAAAATGATCACAAGTCTAGGATTTTAGGGCCTTGGTTGTAGGGTGGAGAGTAAATTCTCCAAGGCCACATAAATGAAATTGTAGAATACTAGAGATTGTTGAAATTCAAGTAGTGACAACTGACATTTGTCGGGAGAGCTCCTCTTACACATGAATTAAGCATGAGGCCAAGTGAAGCAATAGTTTGAGATCTCCCCTCTTTCATTTTCCTAGTGGGACTACAACAATTCTTGGAGATTTGAAGAGTGGAAGTTCCTAGGGGTTACACCACTTCTTATTATTATTCATGTTGTGGATTTGAGTCCAACATTCCCAATTCCACTTGCTTAGTCTTGATTGTCGACTAGTTACTTGTCTGATCATCCATTGTGAAATTGGTAAACATATTTGCTTTTCCTAGGATTCTACACGGGTGACTGCAAGGGGGGTTCCTTCTTTAGAATTTTCCTTATGGTACCTGAGGCAGATGTTGCATCACACTCTCAGTACCCCTAGAGTAGAAGTTCCTATGGGTTACACCACTTCTTATTATTATTCATGGTGTGTATTTGTGTCCAACATTCCCAATTCCACTTGCTTAGTCTTGATTGTCGACTAGTTACTCGTCTGATCATCCATTGTGAAATTGGTAAACATATTTGCTTTTCCTAGGATTCTACACAGGTGATTGCAAGGGGGGTTCCTTCTTTAGAATTTTCCTTATGGTACCTGAGGTAGACGTTGCATCACACTCTCAGTACCCCTAGAGGGTATGCTCGCGAGTGAGGGTTACCTACACTGGGAAGGGCTGTGATGTGGATGTCAGGGTAATTGCTTCTGATATCTTCGTTGACGGCCTCATCTCCCGTCTCCAGAAGATCCTTACTTCATTTATTTTTTTATGTTATCTTATAAGAAATTTGGTAGTATTTTCTCTTTGATTTACCAAACCCTAGGTTGAGTTTGTGTCTATGGCATCAGTTTCTAGAACTCCCAATTAAGGGACCCTTTTTCCTAGGGAACCTTTTGTTTTTCCTTCTTTTGGAAACATTGGTCCTCTTTATATTGCCACATTGAGTCTTCCCAGATTCACTATTGGGTTATCAGTATGGTTTTTTTCCACTCCGGTGATCCCAAATGTTTCTGATACTTCATATGCAATCCCTCCACCCGAAGAACATCAACCTCATGTTGACCCTTTGCCTTCTTTACATGTTGCATCTTCTTCCCTTTCCTCTTCCTCGCCTGGTGAAAACTCTAAAGCTAGTAACGAGGTAGATAAGAAAAATAAGAAAAGGAAGATTAAGAAGAAGAAAAATAAGAAAGGGGCCAAGCTTCCAACCACTGCAGGTCATGTTGGAGAAAATCAACCAGCTATTGTTAATCATGTTGGGAGTGTTTATGGTATTGACAAGCCTACCAAGACAAATCACCAGCCCAAATTCCCTTGCAGGATTTGTAAGGGTGACCACCTTATTAAGGATTTCCCTGGTAGGTTTTAGAAGTGTGGTATATGGGTTCCAAACCACATGTGTCACCAGCTGCCTTTGGTCATGATGGTGACAACTCATCAACTAGTGATAGTAAGGTTGGAAGTAAGAAAGGTAAAGTGAAGTTTCCTTGTAGGTTATGTGAAGGAAGTCATAAAACTTACCTTTTCCCTCATATGGATGAGGCTTCACTTTTGTTGGAAGAGATTGTTGTTTCCCAACAAAAACTTCCAACTGGTTACTGTAAGATTTATACCGACCAACCATTGGTTGATCTGATTCAGTCGTCGGTCGATCCAATCTTCCCTTAGAGAGTGAAGTCCAAGTGGTCAACCTAGTTCCATCATCATTTCTATATCCCACTTGTTACCCCTTAAAGAGTGAAGTTCAAGTGGTTGACCCAATTCCACCATCAATCAATCCCACTTGTGCCCGGTACTCTGAATCTATTGGATTTTAACAGAAGAGCCAGTGAATCTTTAGGGATCCTTCCTCATTCACCTGTCACCTTAGGAGGGAAAATTGTCTATATTGACGTGATGGTAGTACAAGGCCCCTTGGATTTTAATTTTCTCCTCAAGTGGGACTATGTCTATGCTATGAAAGCTATTGTGTCCATCCTTTTTCGAGTGATGTCTTTCCCTCATAATGGAAACATTGTGACCATTGATCATTTTTCATTCATTAGCCCTCATATGATGGCCAACCATCTGACTTCCCTAAACATTCCTTGCATGCAAGCAGTATCCACCCTGCCATAGGTTAATTATGCGGAGACATATCCCATGCTTTCAATTAACGATGATAAGGAGCCGCTCATTGAATGCTCATATTCTTCGGATTTAAATTCAATAGTTGACATGGTAACTTCGTCGTTAGGGACCTTGGAGTCTATTATTCCCCCTGTTGATCCGAGTAAGTCCCTTACCATGTATTCCTTCCTGAGTATTGCTCTTCTTTCTGATGAATACTTCTTGGAAGCCATGGTAGAAAGTGATGAGCACAGTTTATTTTCTTATTTCAATCTCATTAAAAAAAGAAACCAGAAATGAGCACAGATTTTTTTTTGGTTTCAAGCTCATTCAAAAATGAAACCATCCCTGAGCAGGGTTTATTTTCTAGTTTCAAGCTCATTAAAAAATGAAACTAACCCCAATAAAAGTTCCCATTTTTGTGTCAAGCTCATTAAAAAATGAATCATAGGTGTACAAGCATAGTTCCTTTTTTTGTGTCAAGCTCATTAAAAAATGAAATAGATCCCCCTCCATTTGAGTTTACTCTTTCACTAGATCTCAAAATTGAAGCCTCATTTCATCTGCCTATGTCAGTTGATCCTCTTTCTTCCTCTCGTGAACAATTACCTATTAGTAACTAGGCATCTAATCAGGTGCAGAAATTGGTGATAACAAAAGATTGGAAGGCGAAACGAAGCTTGTGGGGCGTGTCTCCAGCCTATCGACATTATGTTGGAGTTGAGCCGCTATTTTTTCACTCTGGGGGAAAAGTACCAACCTCTGGACATTACGTTGGGAAGAAACCAGTTGATGGGTATTGCTTGAGCAAAGTTTATTTTTGGTTTCAATCTAATGTAAAAATGAAACCAACCCTGAGCTTAGTCTTTGTTCTTTCTTGTGCTCATAAATACATGAGAATAGGTTACCGAGATTAGTCTTTGTTCCTTTTCATTCTTATAAATACATGAGAATAGGTTACCAAGTATAATTTATAACTTTTTCGGACTCATAAAAGATATATGAAAAATGAACTCTTTGGAGTCTCCTTTAAGCTCTTTTCAGACTCCCTAAACATGAAAATATTTTCGAGTGAGCTTGTTTCCTTTCACACTCGTTAAAAGGTTTGAAATGGAATCTTTAGAGTGGTATTTTACACCTTTTTTGGCCTCGTAAGACTCATTACGAAAAAGGAATACTCTAACCACTTTGGTTAGAAGAGTTCTCTCTCCTATCATTTTATACATTTTCGGGCCTCAGGGACTAAAATTTACGAAAAAGTCAACTTTGGAGTTTCCTTTAAGTTCTTTTCAAACTCCCTAAACATGAAAAAACATCGAGTTTACTTTCTATGGACTCATAAAATTATTCATTGAAGGACCCATCTAGGATCGAACCCTTACTTATTCAGGTTCATTAAACATGTGAAGACGAACTTACCAAAGGTGATTTGTACATAGCATCCATTATCCTCCTCAAGATCGTTAAAAAAAAAAGAGGTACTCATCTATCTGGATGGGGGGAAAATTTTGGAAGTGGGTCAAGATTTTGAAACATTACGTCGAATGTTCTTAGTCACCCTTGAACATGTCACATGTCTGCATTCTGCTTATAGTTGGGTAATCTGTTTTTCTTCGAGTCATACCAATTATGTGTGTTGTCATACTCTTTAGACTCCTTGGAAGAGAACCTTTGGTTGTCATCACATTATGTTTGGATCCATGCCTCGTTAAGTCAATGTTGTCAAGTCACTTGTCAAGTCGCACAATGTTCAAGGGAAGTCTTAGATTCAATCAAGCTCTGTAATATTATCCATTTTCATACTCGTGTCAGTCTGTCCACATTTTCTCTATCATCTCAAATCACTATCCTAATCATTTTCATTTCTTTGATGGGGGATACATCATGGCCCTCCCTCAATGAGTTTGTTCCTGTCGAATTCAACACGTTATCTAGGAGTTGTACTTAGAAACCAATTAGTGTCTTGGAGCCTACATGCCTCAATGGAAAGTTTCCTCTCTTTCAACAATGGATTTACATCATTGGCCTCTAATCAGAAGATATTTTTGAATGTTCGACTTAAACTCATTAATTCACATTCATTGGATTGTACTAGGGTACCTTGGGAGTCATTGACATCACTGGTGATTTCCCTCACACTTGCTAATGGTATACATTAACGATCGGTAATCAAGTGGTTTCTACCATGTTCGATATCAACACATGTATTCACATGGTCATAATTGTACTGGTTTCAGATCAGGATGAAGACCCTGGGAACTCTTTTAGGTGCCTATCAGTTTTATGTGCCTAACCTAGGTTGTGATGCAGAATAATATTATTGATGTACATTGTCACAGTTCCACTTTTTATTGGCTCGTGGCTATGTTGTTGTCATATTGTATATCCACTATGTACTTTTTTGTGGTTGCGACCTGGTTGAGTCATGGAGGTATGGATCCACATTGTATCTCTGGTGGAAATATCATTAGCCAGTACTTTCATGGATCTTTAGTGTTTTGGTCGGCGACCATGCTTTGAGTCATTTTAATCTAATCATGGGTATGCCTACCTTGGGGATGATACATATATATTGATATTGTTTGATGTTTGCTTGTATATTGATGACAGAACCCCTGACCCTCGGGCTGAAATCTTCTCACAGGATCGTTCTAATCTCCTCAAGCCGAAGCGGCTCCTTTGGTTCCTTGCTGAAACCTTCAATGAATCCGATCCATGGGTCCTTCATGAAAACTCCACCTGTACCACGTGCACCTGGTGTGATTCTTTGCCTCCACACGACCATAACTCAGGCCTTAGCGCAAGCACCTTTTGTGACTCGCAATCTCATGAGTTTGTGAATTGAAGACCCTCGACTCCAAACCTCCGATACCCGAGAGTGCGATACGGGTATGGCCCCTTCCTTGCTAGCGCCTCTACAAACAACCACTGGCTAGGGCCTAGCTTTAGCACCCCTCGTGACTCGCAACTTCGCGAGTTAGAGTGTTGAGCCCTTGTGCTCCTCCTTCGTGAAACCCCGAAGCACAACAAGTCAACAATGGGTTGACTCCTTCCCAGGTGACATGTGTCCACCACCTGTCACCCACTTCCACTTTTCTGTGTGCTATATGTTTGTGCCACCTATCAATCATGCAGTCCCCACCTAACATATGTGACACTATTCGGACGAGCCCTCGGCGCTTGGCACTTCGCAACTTTAGCGATCAAGGTGCAACTATTTCACCCTCCAAGACCCCGATACATGATGTAATGAGGTGCTAAATCTCACAACTCTCCTTCCTCCTCGATCGATGGTTCAGTTCAAATCATGATCTCACGACTCAGGATTTTGTAGCACAAAGATCTCCGCCTCCCATCTCACGATACCCGAATGCGTGAAATGATCCAACAGCTTACGCAAAGCATGATCAATGGTTCACGTTGATCCTAGATCCTAAGGTGAGGGGTTCATCCACCTCTAACCACCTTACAGCTTCCTTTGATCCTACGGTCCTTGCGATTTCGTGAGTCCTCCATAGAGAATTCTGGTCGTCCACCTCTGCTTCTCAAAGACTCCTGGCCAATGACTTAGCACCCTCCTTCTATTATATGGACATAACTTCGATGATTCAAATCCAACCTTCAATCGCTGATCCCACAACTATTGTAGCTCTCTCCAGAGATTTCTCGCCTCCTTTCAAACTTGGAAGACTTTCAAGTTTTCAAAGGCCTCTACCTTTGCTCCATCTGCAATCTCGATTTTCCTTGGATCTCGCATGCGTTCTAGGAACATTGTTCCTCCTGAGATTTGTTGACTGTGAAACCTCGAAGGGTTGCTCAACTTCCTGGTCCCCTTTGTTTTTACTCTGTGCACAACAACACTATCCTTCCTAAGCTTCAGAACTTGAACCTCTCAGGAACTCAGCCCTCTTCTCTCCTTTTAAAGGGGAATTTTGGTGCCCTCTTGGCAACCTCTTGCTCAAGCACTCCTTGCTGAACAAATAGAGTATTCATCAACTTTGTGAGTGTCTTTATCCTTGAAACTCCTCCTATCTCAGAACTCGAAAGAGAGTTCTTCTATGCACTCTATGCACTTTCTCAATTCCCTCATGGCAGAGCTTCCACAGAATCTTTAGTGACTCTGTCTTCTCACTGAACTCAAAATAGAGTTCCTTCTGTGCACCCTGTGCATCCACTCCATGCCCTCTTGGCAGAGTCTCATAGAATTCTCAGAAATTTTTTTGTCTCTGTGCCTTCCTCTCCACAGTCTTACCTCCAAGGTGTTCAGCAACCTTGAGGCCTCCTCCTTGAGTCAGTGACTTCCTTTGGTGCACCCTCTTGGCATGTCTTTGTCTAAAATTCCGCAGAATTCAGAAGTACACTCCTGCACTGGTTTTCAGAGACTGCAATACTCTTCCATGCACTCTTGCATGAAACCTCAAAGAACCCAGACCTGAAATCAAAAAACCCAACAGACAATGACTTATGTTTGTAACCTGCAAATGCAAACTAACACACATCTACAGCATATCATAAACACATAAAGACATTCATCAACAAACACAGAATGACATGTAGGAAAAATTGCTTTGTTTGTATTAATCAAGAATGTTTGATTACAATGTGTTCGAGCTCGAACTATAACAAAGTCATGGCTTCTTATCTTCTCCCTAACCTATTCTCTGTTCTATTCTTCCTCTCTACATACTCTCTCCTTGACTAACTGCCTACAGATACAAAGGATCTTTTTACAAAAGGGGGCTCCTCGAGCGCTTCCCTCCATCCTCACCAACTCTCATTAATTATAATAAATTACATTGAATGGTTTTCTAGTCTGAATCGGATCTATATCTTAGCCTTACAACCTATTTAAGACAACCTTTACTAAAGCCTGTGCATATGCATGGCTTTTTGGCTCTACCATCCTTACAACTTTTAATTACATTTTCAAAATTTGAAAATCGAGAAGGTTGCGCCTCTCTCTCCCATCGAATGTGCGCTTTGATGTGCTTCCAGGCTAGAGCATAGCTAGCTTGGAGAAATGCTCCTGCATCATAGATTCCTCCAGGCTCTCCTACTCCAGTCCCTTGATGCACATATTTTTTTGAAGTGTTTCATCCATCAGCTTCTCTTATGACCTCACACTTTAGGGGGCATATGTTACACACCAAATTCCCACACTACTAAGTGTGAATTTGTCACACTTTAGTGAGGGAGTGTTTTTCATAATCCCTAAACATGTTAGGAGAGAATTTTATCATATGAAGGTCAAAATACTATGTGCACATATATTACTCATTATTATTCAAAAAATGAAATTAATTTAGTGTGAGAATCCACCTCACATTTAGTTTCCTAATCTCAAGGAGAAGTTGAGAGTCTCATGGATGGTTGAGATATTTTATCAAACCAAAATCCTAATTTTATTGATATTGAGAGATATTTCCTCTTAAAATCCTTGAGAGATATTTTCTCCCTAAAATCCTTGAGAGATATTTTCTCCCTAAAAATATTGGAGATCCCAATTTAGTGGATCTAGTGAGTGATCTTCTCCATGGTAGTTAAGCCTCCAAATCCTATATAATGAATGCATTCCAAGGTGAGATGGGGAAATGAGTCCATTAAAGAATCATCATTATTATCTCAAGACATTCATGCAAGGGTTGGATAGGAGAAGCGTGGAGGAAGACTTGCAACACATCATGATTTTAAGTTCCATTGTTTCTCATATTAATAAACTTGGACTATTTCCCTATTTCTATCTCATTTTAAGTTTATGTATGAATGATTGTGGCTTAGTTATGATATATTTTATTTAACTTGTTACAAGTAGTAGAAGAAGAGGATGGTTCTATCTCTTTGCAGGTAGACTACATCTAGAGCTGGATTGGATCCAACATTAGAATGATAAGGAGCAGCGATGACAACTGACACAAAAAGGTGTCTCATTCTCTTCCCCTTAGTCTCTTATTTCATGCATAAATAGATGGAAATTAAGAATGTTAGTGTCCATTTTTTCTAGTTGTCTTAGTTGAATAAAATCCAACTAAAGGGATCTCAACATGTCCACAGAGTGAGATTTCTCACAACAACAGTCTATGCAGCCATGTGAATTCTTTTGTTACATGGGTGGTTGCCATGTATTCATCTTATTTTTTTAACAAGGCTACTACTGCATGACTCTTAATAATCCAACTAATTTCTCGACAGAACATCTTGAACACGTATATGTTTCTCTACCTCCATTGATCAAGATCACCAACCTAGTCGGTGTCAATAAATCCATGTGCATTCACTTCTCTATCAATTTTAGGTTTCCCTCGATAGCAGATTGCATATTTTTTTGTGCCATGCATGTACCTAACACTCTCTTAACTACATTCAAGTGCTCTTTCCCAGGTGTCGACATGTACCTACTCAATAACCCCACAGCATGAGCAATATATGGTCGATTTAAGACCATTTCATACATCATACTACCAACAACACTTGCACAAGTAACACGTGCCATGTCCTTTATTTATTCATGTGTCTTTGGACATTGTTCAACAGTTAGTTTTAATCCTACAAGAATAGGTACCTTGACCAGTTTGCACTCCTGCATGTTGAAACATTTTAATATGCTTTCAATGTACTTCCTCTGATTTAACCAAAGTTTTTTGATTGCTCGATATCTCTTAATATTCATTCCTATAATGAAGCTCGCAACACCAATATCCTTAATACCAAACTTAAAGGATAGATACATCTTCACCTCCTTTATTTCATCCATGTTATTTCCAACCAGCAACATGTCATCGACATACAAAACTACATATATGAAACGATCACCTTCTTTCTTGGAATACACGTAGTGATTATCTTGGCTTCTCACAAATCCCAAACTAAGGATATATGTGTCGAAATTTTGGTACCACATCCTTGGTGATTGATTAAGACCATAAAGGGATCTCTTCATCTTGCACACCATCTCTTTTCTACCCTTTACTGCAAATCCTTCAGGTTGTTTCATGTAGATTTATTCTTCGAGGTCTCCATGTAGGAATGATGTCTTCACATCCATTTTATCTATCTCAAGATCAAATGTTGCATCCATAAACATTTGTGCTCTAATTTAAGTTAATTTTGTAAAAAGAGAGAAAATCTCACTAAATTCAACTCCCTCAACTTGGGAATACCCTTTTGTTACCAGTCGAGATTTGAAATTATCAAATTGACCTACTGCATTCAACGTTTTCTTGAACACCCACTTTCTATCGATGGGTTTCCTTCCATTAGGTAGCTCGACCAAATCCCATGTCTCATTATTGTGCAATGATTCCATTTATTCAACCATGTCATCCTTCCAGAGTTTTCCCTCTATTGAATTGACTACCTCCCTAACTGACTTAGTATCATCATTAGTGGCAAATAATACAAATGTAGAATGGAAATCAGGTGGACTATACCCTTCATATAGTTTCCTTACTCTTTCAAACTTCCTTACACCCAGATTTTGTGGTTCCACCTCTTCATCTCATTCCTTTGATTCATTTGAATTATGTTCCTCGTTCCTCAACTCAAACACCAACTTCTCTAGATATTTCTCCAGTTGAGCCTCAGTATCAAATCCCACAACTTATATCCTTTCATTCCATCATAGTAACCGATTAAAATAAGTTGACTGCCTTATTGTCCAGCTTGTTTCTCTATGTTAGAATGCACAAATGGAGATAAGCATGGATTTATTCTCATTAATATGATACAAATATAAATACATGATCATGACCTTTGTATTCATCTTCCAAGAAGTCTCTTAGACTGTTTATGGTAGTTCATATAACTTGTGTTTTCGTATTCCTTCTCAACTGAGGAATAACATAACCCTAAAGGACTAGGTCTCCAACATTCTCTTGTTTAGTGTATGTGAGTCCAAGAAGAGAGTTGAAATCTAGAAATGCACAGTTTCCAATGGTTGAATGTGCTCTATGAATTTGGTGGTTTTGGGATGACTACAAACCAAATGGCTATTATAAGTTGATGTCTTCTACTAAATGGTGGTGGTGGTTTAAGGAAGACCGAAAACTATGGAAATCACCTCTAAGTCTCATCGGTTCCCAAAACATTTCCTAATTTAGCGATAAATTGATATCCTCTACTAATTGGAAGTGCTCTCAAATGGAGGTTTAAAGGTGACCACAAATTATTTTTCTAGCAGAAGTTGCAAGTCTTATACTGAATGGAGGTTTAAGGAAAACCACAAACCAAATCATGTCGATGGAATGAATCTGTCTCACTTGTTATTTCTTGATTGATTCCATCATCATGATTTTCCATTTAGTATAAGACTTACAACTTTAGCTAGACAACAATTTTTGGTCATATTTAAACCTCCATTCGAGAGCACTTCCAATTATCAAAAGACATCAGTTTCTAGTTAAATTAGGAAATGTTCTAGGAACCAATGATCCTTAGAGAAAAGTTATAGAGTTTGTGGTATTCCTTAAACCACCGCCACCATTTATTAGAAGACATCATCTTCTGGAACTTGGCTCTTAGTCTCATTGATTCCCAGAACATTTCCTAATTTAGCTAGAAATTGATGTCTTCTGCTAATTGGAAGTGCTCTCAAATGGAGGTTTAAAGATTACCACAAACCATTGTCTAGTAGAATTTGTAAGTCTTCTACTAAATGGAGGTTTAAGGAAAACCACAAACCAAATCATGCAGATGGAATCAATCGAGAAAGAACCAGTAATCTAGATTCATTCCATCAATATAATTTAATTTTTAGTTTTCCTTAAAGATCCATTTAGTAGAAGACTTACAACTTATGCTAGACAATAGTTTGTGGACAACTTTAAACCTCCATTTGAGATCACTTCCAATTAGCGGAAGACATTAATTTCTAGCTAAATTAGGAAATGTTCTGAGAACCAATGAGCCTTAGAGCCAAGTTCCATAGTTTGTGGTCTTCCTTAAACCACTATTAGAATGCACAAATGGAGATAAGCATGGATTGTGTTGTTTTGTAGATTGTTCTAGGCTCAAAGAACAATGTTAAGGCATATCATCATAATAATTCAATTGATTATAAGAATTTATGCCCTAGTCTTGAATATGAGATTTCAATAAATAATTATCAAAAATAAATAGGCATGATCTCATTAATTAAATTCTTCCAAAATTAAATAGTATGAAAGGAAGAATGAGATAAATAGAATTGAAACAAAAAACAATGTATCCAATAAAGATAAATATTACTCTTTTCCAATAGAAGAAATAACATGAAGAATTTGCATGCGTTACGAAACTTCTTAGAAATTATAAACAAATTATCAAAGTGCGGGTCTTATTTTACTCACAGTAAAACAGAGGAAAGATTGTACCTCAATAATCATTTTGAAACTTACTATAGTGGAATTTGTACCAAATTGCAACACTTATAACATTGACAAATTGATATGAAGAAAATAGTTTATGGAAACCAAGGAAACTTGAAACAAGAAATACATGAACTTAAGAAACGAAAACTAGGAATCTCTTTCTTTCTGTAAATGAATTTTTTATTGAAAAGCTTTCTTATGTTTGCAACTTTGAATCCCCCTTTACATTGAATTCTCTCCATCCTTTATACAAAAGGATCATAACAAAAATGGTTTTCGGTCCTATTTCTCATGGATTTCCAAGCATGAAATAATCTTTGATTTCTTGAAAGAGATCGATTTGATATAGATTATCCCTAGTTTCTTGAACTACTGAGATTATTTATCATCATTTTTTTGTTGGCTGCATGCGCCAAATTAAGTCTACAATTGTCGTGATACAACGACTATCAGATCAATCCCAATAATCTATCACAATCGTTGATCGTTCCTTGATCAATCCCACATTCACTAGGGAGTTCTTTTTACATGGATTTATAATGCAAATGTGTTCTCGTCTACTTTGAAGTTAATTGCATGGGTTGTGGAACTCTGTGCATTGCGTTACCTTTAAGAAGTGGGCCCAGGCTTCACTGGATCGGCTTTGACACCCATATGAATTCTACAATCAAACCCAATGCCCAGTGATCCGACCTGACATGCCATGTCAATGTCACCACAAACACGTGGCACCCCCTCATCATTCCCTCGTTTCATTGATGTGGAAGAAGTACATGCCCCGTGTCCCCTTGATTTGGTGCATTTCTAGCGAATTCCACGTTTCCACATGGAAATCATTCATTGGTTGGATGATGTGGCACTCCACGTGTAATAGTTTAACTATATACCAGACTGAAAGAGATCATGAGAATAACTTTAGAAAATGTCTGACGTCCCAATGATTTGGTGGTCGATAACCTGGTATGATGTGGCACCAAATTGAGATAATATATTATGCATTGTGATCTAGGAGCCTATTGGGCGATGGTCCGGTGATTCAATATGATGTGGCACCTCCTGGTTGGTTTCATACATCGGCTGACATATGTCGGTCCTCGGATCGTCGGAAGAGTTTGGGCTTAACCTTTCCAGTATACCCAATGTTCGAGATCTGAAAGAATCTTGCACATTGATCTGATATATATTTGATCTGTTATGAGCCATTGATTTGATGTGTTGTGAATGCCAAATGGATAATACCTCAGCAATGTCATGTTGGCATCATCTGACACACAACAACTCAGCATTGATCTGTACAAGTGCTAACATTATAAAAGGAAATGACACGTGTCACTTGGTTCCGGGGTTTTTTACCTCGGTAATTGTGGTTTTGTAGGTGTACACGTGGAAGTAATTGATTCAAAACAACTATAGTTGTGTTGGCATGTCGCATTGCAGGATGACGTAGCACTAGATTAGGACTATACAAGGAGGATCTCTTGGATGCGGGAAACTCACGGGGTCCGGTGGTCTGACATGACATCATCTTGACGTAACCACTAGGTCCCATGGCTACATGGAAGCCTTCTATTGATGTGTTGTGACATTGAAGTGGTATTTGTTGGTTGGTATTGTCATAGCCCCTCTAGCAATTGACATGGCACTGGATCGAATCTAAGGCTTAGTGTTGCTAAAGCTTTCCCATCCGGGATTCTGGTGGTTCGACATGCCGGGACTTTCAATATAATATCTAGGGCCGCGAAAGGATAATGACCGTTGATATGGGTGCACATTATGATGAGGGTCTTTAATTGCCAGGTTGATCTCCATGCTTATTGAAATACCTACACGTAAACATAAATAAAATTTTAAAACACTATACAACATAACCTAAAACGAAATACAATGAATTAATATAAAATGCGAAAACTAAAATATGAAATCATACTTAAATAAAATTTATAAAAAAAAACAGAGATAAACCTAATCAAATAAAAATTTAAACTAAACCAAAAAAAATTAAGAAATAAACTAATGTAAGACTCAAAAATGTCTAAGGTAATAAAAATTTTGAATTTTTTTATTAGAATTTTAACCTATGTTACAACATTAGGCTCCATTTGGGGATTGTGTCTCCATGTGAGGCACGAAAGAACATGCAGAACAAGTGCCTTTATTATTGAGCAATGGAGTCATTATTCTTAGAAAATAAAAATTTATTCAAAGAAACTTAAAAATAGATCCTTTCTTTTATGATAAATCTTACATAATAATTAATAAATATGTCAATAGTTAAAATTGATACATGCTTGAATAAAGATTTCAAGAAAAGCTAATAAAGAACTTCCTTATTAAAATTTACTCAAGAGTTGTCTAAAGTAATCAGTTTAAATTTAGCTCAAACACTAGATTGTTAACTGATTTTGTATTTACTCAAGGCTTGAAATTATATTTAAATTTGTTTTAGATAAACCTAATCTGATTAGAAGACAAAAATTTCTGAAAAAGAATTAATAACATAGTACTAATAAGGATATGTAGAAACAACCTTTACAAATATCACAGATATCGCTTCACTACCAGTGTGTGTCCATAGTCCCAGTGAAATTATCTGCATACCCCAAATTGAATTTCCTTTCACCACTTCCTATTTGATTAATTTGAGATGAGAGCAATCATTTATGAATTTCCTTTCATCATCTCTTTTTAGACAAAATGGGGGAAATCATTAATGAATTTTATTTCACCATTCATCTTTAAAATTTTACTTTGTTGCTTAGAAGTGGGGGCAACCAATGTGTTATAAAACACAAGGGATGATATTTGTTTTTGATATAAAATAAAATTGGACTACCTACACGTATAAGTGTACTCTGAGATTAATTTTCTTTCAATTCTAACTATACCTTCTCCTAAAGGTAAAATTTATATGCTTGAGTTTTTATGATTAAAGTTTTACCTTGATAAAACTTAATCAACTATAGTCTAATATCAAAGCATAATTTTCAAAAGATTACCTTAAACATACTTTTTCAATTAAAATAAATAAATGAATAAAAAAATTCACCAAACTTGTAAAATAGCATGTTTAAGTTTTTATTCCATTGATTAGAGTTATCAGTTCCATAAAGATTCAAGTAAGATACAAAGGTTTATCTTTATTTATTCAAAATAAACAAACTAAAGCACATACTCACTTACATAGTTTGTACAGATTGGAAAAAGAATTATTTATATACTAAAACCAAATAAAGCTCAAATATAAAATTATTTGCATACAATGTCTCCTATTGTAATCCAAGTGAACTTAACTTGGTTATGTATAAGAAAACTTCCAATGATACCAACTGAGCATTTCATTAATTCAATTGTAAACTATTTCTCTACAAATGATTGATAAAAACAAGAAGGATAATTGCAGCAGAAAAGTGATGAGCAACTTACCATGCAATTCATATACATATTTACAGTGAAAGAATGATGAAAAACTCTCATTAACTTATGACTCCAAGAAGACTGTTGAAGGATCTTCATATTGATAAGAAAAAAGTACATGATTATCCATAGGACTATCATCCTGGTTCAATAAGCTAAAATCCTTTTCTAGGATCTTTGTTCTGCCAATGAGATAAGGTTGTTCAAGTTGAATGAAAGCACTCTACTCTATTTTCATTACTTCATTAATGATTTTAGTTTTCTCCTTCCGATAATCTAAGAAATAAATAAGAGGAGTCTACAAGTTGCTTGTATTAACACTGAGAATTTCAATTAAAATTTGTTCTTGACAAACTTCCTCAAACTCAATTTTATCGTCATCATATTTTGGCTTACTGATTTCATGATGATTTATATCTGCTAAAAATGATATTGATTGTTTCTCTTGAGTTTCAACATTAGTTTCCTCATGATCATCCATTGAAGGAACATAATTATATAATAATGTTTGAGGAATATGCTCTATAAACTGATTTTCATTTTTAAAAATAGAAATCAACCTTTCATCATGGAATTCATTATCAAAATCTTCATATAAATCATAAATTGGGATATCACTATCTTCAAAAGATGAATCTATATGTTCTCTACTGACAAGTTGATCTCGACATGTATGCAAAATGGTAAGATCTCCATCATGTTGATGATTAAACATTTCATGAATGTCTTCTTCATGTGGACTTTCTAGTATTTGAAGATAATCTTCTTGTAGTTTTTTGGAATTATAATCATACTTTTCAAAGTTACTTTGCCTACAAGAAAATTCATTACCAATTATTTGCATCATTGGTTCATCAATTGGTTGTCCAGAACTTTTTCCTTTCTTAAGAAGATATTGATGATCTTTCTCAAGCACAAGAATATCTTTTTGTTCACTATAATATTGGCCTTTATTCTCCAAAGCAGGAAAAATAACTATACCTCCTTGAATATTTTAAGATGCATTCATTTCAGAACTATCCAGAGGTATTTCTTCATTCAAACTTGCAGTAATATCTTCTTCATCCTCAATGTTGTAGTAAACTTGTTCTTTCAGCTCTTGATCACATTCTTCATAACAATTTAAATTAGTATTTTGAATATAATGTTGATCTTGAAGAAAATATATAAGAGAAGAAACCATAGTTTTCGAAAACTCATTCTCATTATGACTTTCCTTTTCTTGTTCATTTAGATCTATTTCAATTTCATCGTTAGCAATTTCTCTTTCTTCCTCATTAATGCAAGAATCAACCTCTAAATTCTGGAAAAAAAAAAACTCAAATTCTTCACAACAGTTTCACAAAAAAAATCAGTTGGAAAGATTCTTTTACAATAAGAATGAAACATAGCATGAAAATCCTTGAGTGGAGATATATTGTCAGCAGGTAAAGACTTGTACCATTGTCGAATATCTTCAGACAAAGATCTCAAAAACATTTTCATTAAAACATCTTCATGATAGATATTCAGTTGATGCATGCAAGCATGAAAATCATTTAATTGTTGTGCAAGACTTTTCTCATCATCTATACTAAATACATGAAGGTAATCTATCCAATCTTCCATATTAGGCACAACATTAGGATAACCAGGTATATTTGAAAAATCAAACGGTGCATACCTTGCATTTATTTGAGCATCAAATGAACTTGACATCTTGAAATTAGTGGAGTCGCCAATGAATAATATGGATTCTTCATACCATGGAGTCGCCAAGTGAATAATACTCAAGAGCCTGCGTGTGTCTTCTTTTGTTCACCATCAGAAATTAGATATGTTCAATGTTGTACTCCTAGGGAAGATAAGTCTTTCAAATATGTTCTCCGACAATGGCGCCAAAAATATGTTGTTCCTGAGATTGTTCTAGGCCCAAAGAACAATGTCAAGGCATCTCGTCATAATAATTCGATTGATTATAAGACTTTATGCCCTAGTCTTGAATCTGAGATTTCAATAAATAATTATCAGAAATAAAGAGGTATGATCTCATTAATTAAGTTCTTTTGAAATTTCATAGTATGAAAGGCACAATGAGATAAAAAAAAAAAATTGAAAGCAATATTGTATCCAATAAAGATAAATATTACTCTTTGTCCAATAGAAGAAATAACATGAATAATTTATGTGTGTTATGAAACTTCTTAGAAATTATAAACAAATTATCAAAGTGTGTGTCTTATTTTACTCACAGTAAAATAGAGGAAAGATTGTACCTCAATAATCATTTTGAAACTTACTGCAATGGAAGTTGTGCCAAATTGTAGCACTTATAACACTAAAAAATTGATATGAAGAAAATAGTTTATGGAAACAAAGGAAACTTGAAACAAGAAATACATAAACTTGAGAAACGAAAACTAGGAATCTCTTTCTTTTTGTAAATGAAAATTTTATTGAAAATCTTCCTTATGTTTGTAGCATCAAATCCCCCTTTAAAATTGAATGTCCTCTTGGATATTAGACCCCTATGACCAAGACAGAAAGGTGCTAACTTTGAACATTGACATTCCTTTAAATGAAGCTAAACTAGTCAAGGAAGAAGAAGAAGAAAGTATGAGTACCTTTTTATGAAGTTTGTCCTCGCTTAGTCCAGGTTGAGCTTGATCTTCAAGTATTTTAACGAGTACTACAATCCAATAAACAACGAATACAAAGCATACTTCCTATTCTACAATGATTAGTTTAAAACTAGATTCATCCAAAGAGACAAGTCCATGCAAATGTACACAAATTTGAAGGAAACAGGCCAAGCACATGTATTAATGAGAACAAAACAAGGTCCTTACAAAATGTAGATGCATATGCAGCAGCCTCACCAAGTCTTCCTTGTCCAACCCCTTGCTGGAACGATCCACGATCAAAATGAAAATACTTTTCATTGATTATTCTCCCTTTTTCACCATGAGAATTCCTCCTTATATAGGATTTGAGAGGCTCAACCACCTTAGATATTCTTGGGATAAGTTGAGGATATGACTCCATCAGTTGTGGGATTCCCCTTAGATACATCCTTGAACTTGGATTTGAGCCAAACTGACCCAGATGCTTCTTAGTTGTCCTTAGAGATAAGGGGGATTTGTCCCATGATTTTCTTAACGGATTGACGCTCCCTCAACATTGGCCACAGAGCGTTGCAGTGCTCCCTGCTAAGAGGGAAAGGAGTGCTAGCACTCCTTTCAAGTGGGTAGGGGAACGTTGATCTCCAAAAATATTTTTAGGATGGTAATTCCTCAAGGTAAAAGCTTGTAAACTTCACCAAATGATAGATTTCCTTCTTCTAACAAGTCTTATAGGATGGCCCAAGTGTTCTTATGATGTCGTCCATGATGTGACACATGTGAGATGAACATACAACTTTTGCGACACTTGTGAAAAAATTGCAACACTTGCGACAATGATAATGAGACATTGTCGAAGTGAGTAATTTTTATGTGTAATAGATTGCCCCCCAAAGTGCGAGGTCAGAAGACAGAAACTGATGACTGAATTACTTTGTATACTTTTCGAAGCAAGGGTATGGAGTCAGAGAACCTAGTAAAAGCTGCAAACAACCATCAGACAAATGTTATGACATGTTTCAAACCCAAGGCAAGCATACCTATGCTTGAGTGATAAAGGACTTTTTAAGGTATGGCCGCCACTAAATACACTGTGGATCCATAATTATACTGACTTAAGGGTATAGCCACCAAATATACAATGTGGATCTATACTTCTATGACATGAACTGATTGTAGCCACAAGAATTACACAATGGATCTACGTGATGACAAAACATAGCCACAAACCAATACAAAGTGGATCTATGTGACAATATATATATATATATA
>JASDQU010373594.1:58263-84441 GCA_032191745.1 Picea mariana
TTTTGCAACCTGGGTAAAGTAGATATCAACGTGAACACTCAACCGAGGGTCTTCTTACTGATCCTGATGTGGTACAAATCTAGCCATGTGAATAGATGTTTTGATGTCGAACATGGTAAAAACCACTTGATTACCGGTCATTGAGGTAAATTGTTAACAAGTGCAAGGGAAATCACCATTGATGTCAATGACTCCCAAGGTACCCTAGTACAATCCAACGAATGTGAATATATGAGTTGAAGTCAAACATTCTTGGAATCATTCAATCAGAGGTCAATGATGCAAACCCATTGTCGGAAGCGAGGAGGCCTGCCATTGAGGCATGCAGGTCCCAAGGTATTAATTGGTTTCTAAGTCTAATTTCTGGATAATGTGTTGAAGTCGACAAGAAAAGACTCGTCGAAGTAGGGCCTTGATGTATCCCCCATCATTGACACGAAACTGACATAGAGATGTAAGATGGTGAATCAAATGAGTATGGAATGACACGGGTATTGAAACTGGAAATATGATGGTTGACTCTCGAGGCGGATACTTCCCTTAAACACTGAGGCACAAACAGCAAAAACATGATGTAGTGGATATTGTGGCTTTCGTCGGGTGACCCAAAGGAGTAAAGAAACTCAGAGGATTAGTTCAATGAAGAGGTTCAGCAGGTTGAAAATGTATGTAATGACAATGTGTCATGTTCAAGGGTGACTGCAAGAGTGACCTGTGATGATTCCAAAAAATTGCTTGGCTTGCTTCCTTCAACTTTTTCCCCCATCCAGATAGACGAGTACCTCTTTTTAATTTAACGAGCTCGAGGAGGGTAACACATGCTCGATATAACTCACCTTCGGTAAGTCCCTCTTCCTTTGTTTAATGAACTGGAAGAAGTAAGGATTCGTTCCATATGGGCCCTTCAATGTGTAGTTTAGTGAGTCCAGAGAAGGAAAAATCAGTGGTTTTTCATGTTTAGAGAGTCTGAAAAGAACTTAAAGGCGACTCCAGGGTTGTCCTTTTTCGTAATTTTAGTCTCGCAAGACCAAAAAAGAGATAAACTACCACTCGAAAGACACCATTTCAAACCTTTTAACGAGTGTGAAAGGAAGCAAGATCACTTGGCAATCTTTTCATGTTTAGAGAGTCTGAAAAGAGATTAAGGGAGACTCTAGGGGGTTCATTTTTCATATAACCTTTACGAGTCTGAAAAAGTGATAAAAGTATACTTGGTTGCATTATCATGTATTTACAAGCATGAGAAAGAACAAAGACTATGCTTGGTATTGGTTACATTTTTACACAAGCTTGAAACAAAATTAAACTTATGCTTGCAAATTCCCAACATAATTTCCAAAGGTAGGGATACCCATGGATGGTTGGTACTTTGCCCCCAGCTTGAAAAACTAGTGGCATAACTCCAAAATGATAATCAAAGGTTGGATACATGCCCCCCAATATTAAATTCAGTCACATACTTTGAGGTTGTCACTAATTTATGTACTAGATGGATAAAAAGGATAAGGGATGATGAAATGAAGGTTCAAATACGAGACCTGATGAAAGACTCGAATTGACAAGAGAGCTAATTGTTTCATGTTTTAACAAGCTTGACATAGGAAAAGAACTATGCTCATGACCTTTGTTTCATTTTTTAATGATCTTGTCACAGAGAAGAAAAACTATGCTCATGGCTCTGATTTCAATCCTCAGATTGTTGTTTAATTTTTTAATGAGCTTGCCACAGACAGAAAAAATGTGCTCGAGACCTCTATTTCATTTTTTAACGAGCTTGCCACAGAGAAGAAAAACTATGCTCAAGGATTCTGTTTCATTTTTTAACGAGATTGCAACAGAGAAGAAAAACTATGCTCGTAACCTCTGCTTCATTTTCTAACGAGCTTGCCACAGAGAAGCAAAACTATGCTCATAGACTATGTTTCATTTTTTAGCAAGCTTGCTATAGAGAGGAAAACTATGCTCATGGATTTTGTTTCATTTTTTAATGAGCTTTCCACAAAGAAGTAAAACTATGCTTGTTACCTCTTCTTGATCATGGCTTCCAAGAGGATAATGCGTTGGAATGAAACGATGCAAGGGACAAAAATTGGTCATGGCTTCCAAGAGATCTTCACTAGATGGAAGAACAATGCTCTGGAAGGAACACATGTCGAGGGTCGCATCAGGGGTAAGGAGATCATTCTCTACTAGCCCTATTGAAGAGATCAACATGTCAAATACTAGATCTAAGTCATAAGAGGTTGAGCTTACAGTGAGAGGCTCATCTTCATCGGTAGCTGAAGGCATGGGAGATAATGCCACATAATTGACCTGTGGCGGGGGTGATACCATCTGCATATAAGAACCGTTTAGGGAGGTCATTGGGTTGGTAATCAAGTCAGGACCAATGAATGAAAGTTGATCAATGGCCACAACTATTCCATTGTGAGGGAAAGGTATCACACGAAAAAGAGTGGACACAATAGCTTTCATGGCATAGACATAATCTCACCCAAGGAGTAAGTCTAAATCCAAAGGGTCTTGGATTACCATAACATCAATAAAGACAGTTTTCCCTCCCAAAGTTATGGGAAACTGACGAAGGAATCCTAAAGGGTGATTGGTTCTTTTGTTAAAAGCTAACGGATTCTGTGTAACCGGTACAAGCTGAGGATAACCTAAAGCTTTCCAAGCAATAGAGGATAAAATACTAATGGATGCACCTTCATCTATCAGTTTCTGAGGAATGTCCCGACCAAAAACCTGTTGTTAGAATATAATGGATGTGCTCGTTTAACCATAGACAATATCACTATTGTCACCCAACCATGGGTTGAAGCCACCCCTGAGCACCTTAACCTTGATAGAGAATCATTCTGGAAGAAAACCTTAGGCTAGATAGCCAAACAAAGGGTGGCGCACCTTTCTCCAAGGATAGCACACCAAGAAAGAGCTGATCAGAGAGTCCAAACCATAACCAAGAGATAGTCCAAGCCAAAATTGAAATCTACTAGCTGCAGCCGCTGTAATGACAACTTTCCTCCAAACTTGCGCACAAACTAGCCAACTGCAGTGTGCACAAGTGATTATTCTACAGTTCTGAGAATGCCTACTAGAATGAAGATTGGCCTCTTGTATTTATACTAAAACTGGCAAACTGCCTGGGCCGACTTCTCATTTTGGGTGCCTATTTACTTAGTATATAATATTTTCTTTAGCAAACTTCTTCTCTTGGAGGCTAATAACCTAATACAAGTTATCCTCTTAAGATGACTTGTATTCTAGGGTTATTAGCCAACTAATTAGGGTTTCTTCTTGCTTCTTGAAATATTCTATTCTCGTCAGGTTTACACATGGAGGTAAATACCTCCCACAGCTACCATAATATCAACACTCCCTCCTAGCTAGGGAGGTATTGAAGGTAATGGTCTTGATCACAAACATACCATTCACCTAGTAGCATCAACACAGTCATATAGACTATCTCATGATTAGATCATGAGCACCATCATCACTATCAGTTTCATCAATTGCAGCATCTCTCAAAACCATACTCTATGTGAGTAATCAGACATGATTTTGGATGAGTCACTCACTCCACAGAGTAACACAAGAGCCATTCTTCTAATATGAACATATGTCCTAGAAGAATAAATGTCCCAGACTATTTTTTCGTCTGGGAAATGTCTATCCATTGATCATCCATCTAACTGATAATCATTTCCAACACTACTGATAGTATTCAAGGCAATCAGAACAATGCCACTCAATAGAACACAATTGTGTCTATCCATAGTAGTACACAACTAAAATCCAGTGGTACGCTGCCACACCAAGTAGCACACAGATACTTGATCAGTGACATATAGTCATAATCAGTGGAACACATCCACCACAGTAATACATCTATTGTCTAGAGACATACAGTCTCCATAACTATCATATCATCAACCTGCACAGAAAAATATTGTTATGATATAAACTAAATCATCTGGGCCATTCCTCCACTCACATCTGTGAGATCTGGAAGAGCATCTTCCCTCGAAAGGTAAAACATCAATGATGAGCTATCTAGACTATTCTTCTCAAGCAAGGAAGAATAATTGTCCCGATTTCTGAGCCTGGACCATTCACCTATCTAGGCCATTCCTCTGGCACTAAACAAAGTGCAACCTGGAAAGAATGAGTCTGCCCTAGGGAATGCCTGTCCCTGATTGTTGAACCTAGACCATTCGACTATCTGGTCCATTCCTCCATCACTAAACAAAGTGAAACCTGGAGAGAATGAATCTTCCCTAGGGAATGATTGTCTGGACCATTTCCTAAGGAAATCATTCTCCTGCACCAACCTCCAAAACAGACCATTCTTCGAAACTGCTCACAATTGAGAGCTTTGAAAGAATGAATGTCCCACGAGGTGGACCAGTCTTCTTGACCACTATTGAGAGTGACCGTCAAGAAGAGAGAATGTCCTAGACCATTCCTTATGTTAACCACAAGGGGAATCATTTTCTATGGTACATCAGCAATCCATCGAACCATTTTCATTACGAAAATGACCATTCAATATAGACCATTTTCTGAGCTGGAAAATGCATGTCCGTCAGAAATCTCAAACCACTTTTCGAACTGGAAAGGAACTGCTCATCCTGGACCATTTTTCAAACTGAAAAATGATTGTCCATAAAGCAATAACACATCAGTGCTCCCTCCCAACCTGGGATTCATATCCTTTTTTTTCAATAAGGAAGTCATCTCCACGAGCTCCAACTTGAGTACACAAACTCTTTCATCTTGAACAGAGGCTTTACCAAAAATGTTTGCTTATCTTCTCATCTGTGGAGATATATATTGGAGAACCACTTTCTCTTTTCTGGACTCCATCATGGAGAGTGTAATGCTTGATCTCAATGTACTTCAGTCTTTCTGGAACACTGGTTTTCTCTTAAGGCCTCATATAGCTCTGATCAATGTAGTATATCTTTGTTGGATTCATCTTTTGTTTCATGCTAGCTCATAACATCGTGGCAGGGATCAAACTGGAACATATCTATGAGAGTTTTTCATGGATTATCAATCCATCATCCTGGATTTCTGAGTAACCATTCTGATACAATATCTTTGTTATAGAAATCTTTTCATCATGCTTCTGCTGTGTATTGAAGGCTCTGCACCAAGTTGTTTGAATCCATACAATATCTTCTTCCATCTGCATACAAGGGTCTCTTTCTGGTATACCTCAAATCCTTTGAGGTTTCTCTACATGTAAACTCCAACCTATGGATATTGTGTACAATATAATGTCTCATGTAGATGTATGTCTGGTTTATAATCAATCATCATAGTCTTCTCCCTCCATCTGGGAGAACCTCTAGTTCTGGATCTTGCAATGATTTCATTCATAAGTCTTCCATACATTGTTCTTCGTCACAACTTTCAGTTCCTCTTCTTGATTTCTTTTGGTGAGTTTATATTAGGCTGGTAGTCATGTGATTCTCGATACACTGATTGGTTGTTCTATCTTTTCTTTCTCTCTTGGAATCTTCATGTTCTTCCTCATGTTTCTCTTTAGATATTGAGTTCATGGAGTTTTCTATAGATTCCATGCTCTAAAAAATCCAACTTATTTCTTTCATCATAGGCTCATGGATGTGGATGGACAACCAGGGATTACTTTAAGGCTTCTTTTAGAAGAAGACTTCTTCTGAAGCCACATTGAACACGTGTTTCTTTTCATGGTTGCTACCATGGATAGATACTTCATCTTCTTCAATGGATCATATAATTTAGGATTATCTCCCTCCTAATCCTTGCTTCATGCATGAATGCATGTTCTTATTTTGATAATATAATCGGCTCCCTCCATCTAGGAGAGTCCATGCTTCTGTCTGCATCCTTATTTCCTACTGCAAAGTGTCACAAATCTTTTTCCAATTTCCTCTTGATTGCTGACTTCTTTCGGTCTTTACTTCTTCTAGGTTTCTTCAAGATAGATTCTGATAATAACTTCCACATGAATTATTACCAGGGGTTGTTGATGTACTTCATCCTTTCATGTGTATTGTCTGACTTGTAGCAATTCTTATCTTGTTGTTCTTCCATAAGTATAATTTCTCTTTGAAGAAATAGATATGCAAGATATGTACAGAAAGCATGGTATGTGTTGGAGCCGCCTTTTCCAAGTGGTTGAAATATAATTCTTAAAATCAAAAGTTGGTTTTCAGACTGTCTTTTACTTTATGATCTTTACCCACTGAAAGCCTCAATACCCCGAAATGCAAAGTGGTGATGGCCATTATAGTCCTAAATCACCGTCACTTAACCGTTAAGCAAGTTTATCACTTTTAATACCTCATGCTATCGTGCTTCAGGAGTTACAAATCGTATGGTTTCCAAACTCTGATATGTGAATTCGCAAAACGGTTTTACAAGTTTACCCGGGTTACTGTTAGGAGTAAGTCATTTTTAAACCCTCGTTAAGCATTGTTGGGGTTTCACGACTCGATGATCGCTCTCCCAAAAAAACATACCTTCGTAGCTCTGAGTCGTGAAGTTGTGATATTCATTAATTAAGCATGGATTAATTAAGAAATTAAGTCAGATCACGATTTTTTAACTAAATCGCATCATCGCAATTTCGGGTTTTGGGGGCTCAAAGGGTAGGAGTGAAATCTTATGATATGGTGAACACCGAAAAAGGGGGATTAAAGACTAAAACAAAATTAATTAAAGGAGCTAAGCTGGATTAATCGATGCATCAATGCAAACTTTAACACGCACTGTCTACAGAGTAAATTTAAATGTTTTTTTTGCATTGATTTGTGTTACGACTCGTCAAACAATTATGGAATTTACTTGAACTACGGCGAGGTGAAAGGTAGTAGGATCTCACTTTTACTATTAAATATTTCTTTAAGTGATTTGACTGTTCTGTTCGCAAGGATACTAGGGGTTTAAATGACTAAGATAAAGAGTTTTTTCCATCATTTTTTCAGTTCTCATTTCTATTTACGCGCAGGGCCATTTTACCAGGTTAACCGTTGTAAGTGATTTTCAAATATGTTCGACAGGTGGTCCAGTTGCAGGTTTCATTCTCATGGCTCCACAAAAAATGCCCAAGTTAGCTGCCGAGAGTTCAGGTCAAGTTTCAGACATTGTTTCTGATATCTTGCCCCGAAGTATTAATTCTATCAAGACACGGTCATACATTTCCAACATCCTACAATCCAAGTCGATAAATTGTTTGGATGATTCTAGCGATAACGAGGACAATTTATCAACCAAATACAAAATCGTCGCGCAAGAAGAGATGCACAAAATAGCGGCAAGGCCCTAGCTTCTTCCCTATTTTGATATGATCAAGTGGGCACTGGACCATGTGGACATCCCGACCAGGACGATCATCAGCGAACAGAAGGTGACGATTGGTATCTTCCGACCAGAACATTTGCGGGCAATCTATAAACTGTCACCCACGCCGAACCTTACTCACAATTCTGAATTCCTAGAAGGCTTCAAGAAGAAGGAGTGCGAGAAGTATGCAAAAAGTTTGTCCAATCTGATCAAAGATTGGGTCTCACACCCCACGAAATTCAAGGTTGACTCCAATGGGATCTATTCAATCTCTTCTTTTGAGCCACAGTTCAATTACATAGCCATGATGACCTGCAGGTTTTATGGGAAGGAAGACACTACCCATTTCTTCCCCCCATGGGTGCCACCCATTCATACAGTCGCTGAGGGTTTCTCTTTTGACTGGGCCAAACTGTTGTCTGACAGTTTGACCAATCGAATTACTGAATATCGAGCACAGAGGGAGAGTAAGAAAGCAGCTTCATTATTTATGTTTGCTTACATCATGGATGCCATATGCTTCATGACACCCTTCCCACTAATGAATTGGAGCTAGGATATATCTAGTACAAAGCCTATCCATGTCTACCACTCGAAGCTTTGGGAGGATAAGGCCAAAGAATTCATCTACGAGATCTTCAACTAGGTAATGGTGCCACTGCATGTCGCCATTTTTGGCCAACCGCCTCCCAAGATATCAGATAGCGTCGCGACCAGCCTAAGCAGCATGGCAGATTGGTATCTAGAGGTAGAATTTTTGTATATCAGGGTTTTCGGCACCTATGTCCCTCCATATGCCCTCCCACTATTCCTGTCAGATAAGTTATTGTGTCGTGAGATCACCAGACAGACTGTGCTCGGCAGAATAAGCAAAGAGCTCAAAGGAGTATCAAAAAAGGTATGGTCGCCCTTCCCTATTCGTATTGGTGTGTATTCCTTGCTATATTTTGGCCACTCCAAAGCCAAGGCTACGTCTTTAGAAGAAATGAAGCTGGTGGATATTGAGTTCAAGAAGCACCACCCTAGTAAGGTTGTGAGCAATCACCTGGCAAGTTGTGGCCTGAAGAGGTATGAACACGAGGATTCCCCACATGATGAAATATTCTGGGGCATGAGGTCCTTCACTGAAGTCCTAAGTCGGATTCAAGCCTTGCCACCCAGAGACATGGTCGAATTTTTGAAATTTCAGGAGCACCGACGGAGTTGTGTCCCCCAGATTTTACAGGTTGAAGTCCCAAAGCTTCCAGTTACAAAGCAGACGGGAGCCAAAGGTGAAAAAAACTCGAGTCCTAGCGGGGAGAAGGACCAAGAGAAAACCAGAGAGGCTGGAACCTCAGAGCAAGGAGTCGAAGTCCCCCAGAAGCAGAAAGAAAACCCCGAAAAGGATATGCCAGGCAAGCAGGCCCAAGGCTAAGAAGAGATACCTTCGCAGGGATCGGGTGACTCACTTTCGCTCACGTCAAACAAGCCGGTTATAGAGGTCACCCTGAAACAAACATCCAAGGAAATTAGCAGTCCGATTTCTATTGTCCGATTGCAGTTCACAAAGGGGAATCCTGACGCGGGATGGATTTTCAATGAAGAACTGACACCTATTTCTGTAGAGGAGCTGCCTCCTAACGAATTTTTCTTTGACAAAAAAATAAAGGTCATGGTGAGACAAGGATTATATCAAAAAGAGGGCGTAATGGCTAAAAAATTTAAAATCATGACAGATGGGAAGGCCGCGAAAGAGGGAGAATTTGCAGAGGATATAGTTGGGACACTAGGGGCTTATGCTACAGCCAATCAGTACTCAGTTGGGACTTTGATGGCCCAGTTGAAATGAAAGAACCTTCTGATCGGTAATATGGAAGCTAAGGTGGCTATTGCCGAAGTGAATGTCAGGGATGAGGTGAGCAGGAGCCTTGAGGAAGCCCGAACAGTCGACCTGCATGAAATCGAGAAGCTCAGGTCCAACCTCGAGCAGGTGCGCCAGTCAGCGCAAACTAGCCAAACACAGGCAAGCCAGCAGGGGAAACAGATTATAGAGTTGCACTCGAAATTGGAGGTGGCCGAGAACCAGGTTGTAGACATAAAGGTGTTCAGATCGCAGGCCGCCGAAATCCGACATAAGGTACTTATGGCTCAACAAAACCTGCTGGTAAAGGTAGGAACCATTCAAAACCATTTCCGAAAGATAGATCAAATATTAGAAAATATTTCTTTGAGAGAAAGAAAAGTTGGGGAAGCACAGGTCGCTTTCCAAGACATTGTTATAGCTACGGGGAAGATAGAGATGGTCAGTAGATCAAAATTATCCATCGCAGAACAAACCAAAGGTAATATCCTGCTAAAGGTCTAGGAGCATAACATATCAGAAAGCAAGGGGAGAGCTAACAAAGTAAAGAATTTTTGTGAGGAAACGTTCTCTTTGATAAGTAAAAGTTTGCTAGACCTTGATAAGGAAAGCAGTGTTGGGACACTGGGAAAAATCAATATAGCTAAACATTTGTTGGACATAAAAGAAAACATGGAGAAGCAACAAGTGGAGATATCCCAGATTAGTCAGGTCAATATCGCCCAAGTGGACAAATGGCTAGTACAGCCAAGTTTACAATTATGCTCCATCATCACAGAGGACTGAAAAGTGGGAAAAAGTTTGCTGCAGATGGCGAAGAGTTGTTACACTTTTGAAGCAAGCGACCAAGCAGAGCCTTCCAGGTTGATAGCCCAGTTGGTGGAGAGGTGTGTCACTTGCACCGAGCAGGCGAAGGGGCAGGTTTCTGGTGCCAAATAATGGCAGATGTTTGTCTGATCTATTTTTAGAACCCGAAGAGTAAAGAAAGGAAGGTGCTCTGCCCGCATAAAGGAGGACAAAGACAAAGAAGTGAAACGCTTAAATTTCCCATTTTGTAACCGAAAACTTATGGAACGAATGAAATTTGAATGTTTAGAAGTTTGTACAAATATGCATTTTGAAGTGAGAATAGGGGCTGGAACTTTCTTAGCCGATTGTAATAGAGACTTTTTTCCTTTTGAAAATTGATACAAAGAAATCTGAAGATTCGTGATTCTGTGAAGACTGAGTTATGAGTTTTGTTGTCTCTATTATCTTATATTAAATTTCATTTCGCATATATATTTATGATGAATGCTTAGCTGCAATTTAGTACAACTTCTACTGTGGTGACCAACTTTTTAGTCATCTAATTGCTTGCAGTTTTTCCTCTGTATCGGCTATCAGCAGGTACAAGACCTGTGAACTTTTTAGATCTCTATATTTTATGCTTCATCAGATTTCTTCTTGCCTTTTTCTTCTTCTGTTTACGTGGCGAGATTCTCCCTTGATAGGAGCCTCGCATTGTCGATTGCTTAATGTTTTCTCACATTTCATACATGATTCTTTAAAAAGATAACTCAATTATGGGAGAAGGCCTTTGGTTTGTGTTCTACCTTTAAATTTGGATTCAAAAATTCTCTTTTACACGGTCAAAAAATTAAAGTAGCATTTTAAACCTTGAACATTCTTTTCAATTTTTGTTCCTCCATGACTGTGCCCATTGCAAGACAACCCAACATTGAACCCGGCCTATCGGATCAAACCAGCATCACTTTGAACATTTTTGACACCATACTTAAAACTTCCATCACCCAGGTAGAACTTGAACATTCATGGGCCACAATTGAACGGGATATAAGCATCCAGGAACGTTTGGAAGCGAGACAGAGACAACTTAGAAATCAGCCTTAGCTTCCTTTCCCGAAGGTTGATTCTTCCCCTTTTTATCTTTTACTCACTTTCGGATGCCTAGACCCTGTACTTTCTAGCCTTAAGTACAGACTCTGGAACAACAGTATGTACAAGAACTATGAAGAGTGTTGTTTACCTTGTCTTAGAAGAAGAAATTTGTTTCAACTTGCTTAATCTTCTTTGAAGGTTCCTTTTCTTTGACAACTAATGCTTTGTGTCTCTCCTTCCTTTTCTTTAGCTCAAAACAATGATTCTTGTAGTGACCATACTTTCAACAGTTGAAGCATTGTATTTCTGACATATCTTTCTCTTGATTTGGCTTCTTCCTTGAACCAAACTTCCTTTTGTTCCTGAAATTATTGAATCTTGTTGTGAAGGCTTGANCAAGTCCAAAGTTCTTCGAATGTAGGATACTCCTTCCTTGTGTTCATACTTGCGACAAATGCATCCCATGTCTTGGGAAGACTGTTGAGTACTATATTTACTAGTTCATTCTCTAAGATGATCTCTTCAATAGCTTGTAGTTGATATTTTAACTGAGAGATCCTCACAAAGTATGATGTTATGTTTTCATCATCATTCATCTTCATGTCACGGAGCACATTCTTCAGACTCATTACTTGTCCAATGTTTCTGACTGAGAAGAGGTTTGTTAGGGAATCATACATATTCTTAGATGAGTCAATATGGGAGATGTAGGGTATCAACTAGTCTTTTATAGATTCCACTATGATACTCATGGAAATGATGTCACTGTCTTTGAACTTCTCCATAACTACAACGTTCTGCAGTTCCTTCTCTTTTCCTTCTTCAAACTCTGGTTCCACGATCTTTCCTTTCACAATATCCAGCACTTTATTCTTGTAAAGGATGAGTTCAATCCTTTTCTTCCACACTCTGAAGTTAGAAGCCCCATCTAACTTGTTTTTTGACTTCATAGAGTAAGCCATGGTTGCCTTGACTGGGTCAACCCTATATTTGACCAAAAACTCAAACTTGACATTTTTGCTTGCTGAGAGTACCAGGAGATGCGCTAGGCTAGGGCACACTAGTCTGTCCAAAAATTAGGTCAATCTCTTCACTTAAGGTGCCTCAACGAGAGGGTTAGGGTTTCTACAACTGCACCTGCTAGTAACCCTAGTGACAATGCTTTGGTAACTGCTCCTTCAAGAAACCCTAGTGGAAGTTCTTCAACGAGCTTAGTATCCCTATGTTTATGCTCCCTTCCAGTGGTTATACTGAATGAAGGAGGTGTGGGCCCATAACCTCTCCCTCCTAGCTAGGATCATGGTGGTCCCATAACCTATTAGAATATAATGGATGTGCTCATTTAACCATAGACAATATCACTATTTTCACCCAACCATAGGCTGAAGCCAGCTGAAGCCACCCCCGAGCACCTTAACCTTGACAGAGAATCATTCTGAAAGAAAACACTAGGCTAGATAGCCAAACAAAGGGTGGCGGACCTTTCTCCAAGGATAGTGCACCAAACAAGAGCTAATAAGAGAGTCCAAACCATAACCAAGAGATATTCCAAGCCAAAACTGAAATCTGCTAGCTGCAACAGCTGCAACAACATCTTTCCTCCAAAATTGCACACAAACTGGCTAACTGTAGTGTGCACAAGTGTTGCTTCTGCAGTTCTGATAATGCCTGCCAGAATGAAGACTGGCCTCCTGTATTTATACTATAACTGGAAAACTTCCTAGGTTGACTTATCATTATGGGTGTCTATTTACTTAGTATATAATATTTCCTTTAGCCGACTTCTTCTCTTTGAGGCTAATAACTTAATACAAGTTATCCTCTTGAGCCGACTTGTCTTCTAGGGTTATTAGCCAACTAATTAGGGTTTCTTCTTACTTCCTGGAATATTCTATTCTCATCAAGTTTACATGTGGAGGTAAATACCTCCCGCAACTACCATAATATCAACATTTGTACTGTAATCTTGAAAGGAATGTGAGAGGGAAGACGAGGTCCAGTTAGCGCACCCCAATCAAAAAGGATGGTCTCATTACCTGGAGGGGGTTTCGCGGGAAAAGGAGGAATTCCCCCCAGCACGATAGATTTTGTATCAACGATAACATGGGAAGTATCGGGTTTAATCTCTAGAGGGAGAGTAGAATCGACTGATGATGGGATCAGATCGACCACTTGGGTTTTATTTTCCAAGGGGAGAATAGGGTCGACGGATGGAAATGGATCGACTGCTTGGATGTCACTCTCTAATAGGAGAGTGTGATTGAATGAAGATGGAATCGGATCGACCACTTTGGCACTCTTTAGAGGAGGAGTGGGGTCGATCAATGACAAGACTAGATTGACCACTTTGGGCTCACTCTTTAGATGAAGAGTGGGGCTGACCGATGACAGAATTGGATCAGCTACTTTGGTTAGTTGCTCAACCGAGCATGAAACAAAATTGACCACCTGATCAACCGGACTAACTGGGGATGGAAAAGGATTGACCAGTCCATCAACTAACGATGGGTTGGGAGAAATCTGATGATAACCAGTTGGAAGTTGAAGATTTTTCAAAAGAGAAGAAGCCTCGTCTATACAAGGACAAAGGTGAGAGTAATGATCACCTTCTGCAAGGAAATTTGATAGTTCTCTTCTTCTTACCAACCTTAACATCACTAGTTGGAGGGGCGTCACCAGCATGTCCAGCAGGGGTCGATGATGTGGAAAACCACATTTCTAAGACCTTGGGAAGATCAAGGAAATCCATCATAAAGTGTTCACCCTTACAAAGACTACAATGGAATTTAGGTTTCGGATTCTTTGGTGTAGTATTATCGATCTCATCAACACTCCCAATACTATTAATAGTAGTTGGTTGTTTGGATCCAACATCTGATGTAGTTGGAGGCTTGGTCCCTTTTTGGTTCTTCTTCTTCTTCTCTTTCTGTTTCTTCTTCTTCTTATCAACCTAGCTACTCACTTTAGAGCTTTCACTGGGCGAAGAAGGAGAAAGGGAAGGAGACCTGACAGGTGAAGAAGGAGAAAGGTTGACATGAGGTTGATGTGTGGGTGGTGTGCTTACATTTGAAGCACTTTCTGCATTTGATATTATCGGAGTGGAAAAAAACCATATCGTTAACCCAACACACGTTAAAAATATAGGAAGCAATCAAACAAACAAAACCTTCACACAATGAACGCATTAGTTGGTGATGAAATCCAACATCGTGGAAACAATGTAAGAAGGGGCTGAGATATAGCGGGTGGAAAACTTACGTTTATGACCTGCTTAACAGAATTACTCCATGGTGAAGTCTCCCACACATAATCATGGGTATACCCTCCAAGGATTCCAAGTGAGTCTGGCCAACGTCGATTCTAGGTACCATCAAGACTTGCCCCTCCACAGTCAACTCGTGTAAAGACCCTAAAGAGATAGGCTATTAAGGTTAACAATTACGACAATGATGCCTGGGGGAGCAGTCGACAGTCTGATACATGTGCAAGGGCAAGGTATCTAAGCCCGAAATTGACTCGAGAAGGTCCCCACAGTATTTTCTTCTCAAGTGACCCCCAATAATATGCATAATATCTACACCAAGACCAACAAAGCAGGGTGAGTAACTCTTCTAGCCCTAATGTGACCTCGTGATTGACCCTTGTGTTAGAAGGGCTTCTCGGGACAAAATGTAGTAAATGGATTTCATCGCTCCCTAACTCAAGATTCTATGTTTGTTTACAGCTTTGGAAAGTTATCTTTCACACCTATTCCAAAGACCTACAACTAATCTAAAGTAGGTTTGCTACCAGAAAATATAAAAAATGTCTGATAAATTTTAGTTTAACGCTTGATTTTAAGGTTGTTGTTTACTCAATAGGAAAATGGTGTGGACTAAATAATTTTTTGACCGACTCTAAACAATGTAAAGAAATGAGAATGCAAATATTTCACTTCGATGAAAGCTATATTACGAGAAGGAGAAAATGTTTATCATTCCCAGATGCACAATGTCCCAAAATTTTATTAAACTCGTCAATATCAAGATCTTCAAGAAATGATTCAAAGAGACTGTACACCAATACATGATTATTGCCCCCCCTCCTGGGCCATGAAGGGGAAATTGTTGTAAGAATTCAAGACCAAAAAATGTCAAAAACCATGCAATTTCACTACTTCAAATGCAAGCTAGTTTCACTACCCAAAAACAAGAATGCAACTATATTCTTTGTTTGATTCTAATGTATAAAGAAATTAAAGGAAAATCCTTTGATGCTCCACTACTTTCAATCAAAATAAAGAGTCAGATGGAGATGCAAAAGACACGAAGCAAAAAGGCCTTCAAACAAAGAATGCACTCAAAGCAATGAGAACTGAAAGAAAACAAGTATAAACTTGTTCTAATAAGAACTCAGTCAAGGAAAAATTCTTGGAAAGATATAAATCAAAGACCAAATGGAATAATACAAAGATCTCTGGACTTCCTTGTGACAACTTTCAAACAATCAGATGAATGAGAAAGTATTAAAAACCAACTCAAGATCTCAAAGATGAAAAGTGATTCCAATACAAGGAAGAGTGATTCCAAAAAACTGAACAAAGAGTCAAAAACCCTTAGAAAGCAAATGGTTGCAATTTTTACAGAAGACACATACTGATAGAAAAAGTATTGAGCAGGAGAAAAAACCAAAAACCACACTCAACAAAGATACCTCACGATTTTTCAACAGAAGGAAAAATCGGCGCTCTAGTTATATAGGCACTAGAGCATTGCAGTGCTCTATAAACTACTGTAAGGGAGCACCAATATTGAAATCAGTGCTCTAGATGTAAGGGAAGAGGGGAGATGTTTTCTGAGAATGAAAAAGTGTTAACCCAGAAAACAAAAACTCAAGAAGGCTTGATCATCAACTTGTGAAAGTTGACTTCAAGACTAACAACACATGTAAAAAGAGGAAAAAACATAGTGAGTAGGATCTGAAGACAAGCAAAGACTAAAAAAATACCAAGGAAGGAAACCAAAATTGAAGGCTTCATTCCCCACTGGAATCACCAATTTCTATTGTAGGAAAATTCTCCTGCGGATAGTTGAATGTCCTCTTGGATCTTAGACCCCTATGACCAATATAGTAAGGTGCTAACTTTGAACACTGAAATTCCTTTAAATGAAGATAAACTATTCAAGGAAGAAGAATAAGAAATCATGAGTACCTTTTTATGAAGTTTGTCCTCGCTCATTCCAGGTTGAGCTTGATCTTCAAGTCTTTCAACGAGTCCTACAATCCAATAAACAACAAAAACAAAGAATACTTCCTATTCTACAATGATTAGTTTAAAAATAGATTCATCCAAAGAGACAATTCCATGAAAATGTACACAAAATTGAAGGAAACATGACAAGAACATGTATTAATGATAACAAAACAAGGTGCTTACAAAACGTAGATGCATATGCAACAGCCTCACCAAGTCCTCCTTGTCCAACCCCTTGCTCAAACAATCCACAATCAAAATGACAATACTTTTCACTGATTATTCTCCCTTTTTCACCATGAGCATGCCTCCTTATATAGGCTTTGATAGGCTCAACCACCTTAGACATTCTTGGGATAAGTTGAGGATATGACTCCATCAATTGTTGGATTCCCCTTAGATCCATCCTTGAACTTGGATTCGAGCCAAACTGGCTCAGATGTTTCTTAGTTGTCCTTAGAGATAAGGGGGATTTGTCCCAATATTTTCTCAACAGATTGGTGCTCCCTCAACGTTGGCCATAGAGCATTGCAGCGCTCCCTGCTAAGAGGGAAAGGAGCGCTAGCGCTCCTTTCAAGTGGGCAGGGGAGCGTTGATCTCCAAAAGTACTTTTAGGATGGTAATTCCTCAAGGTAAAAGCTTTTAAACTTCGCCAAATGGTATATTTCCTTCTTCTAACAAGTCTAAAGGATGTCCCAAGTGTTTTTATGATGTCGTCCATGATGTGACACATGTGAGATGAAAATACAACTTTTGCGACACTTCCGACAATGATAATGAGACATTGTCGAAGTGAGTAATTTTGACATGTAACACAAAGGTGTTCTCAACTAGTTTGAAGTTAAGTGCATGGGTTGTGGAACTCTATGCATTGTATTACCTTTTATAAGTGGGCCCAAGCTTCACTGAATTGGCCTTGACACCCATATAACTTCTATAATCAAACACGATGCCCAGTGATCTGACCTGAAGTGGCATGTCGACATCCCATGAACATGTGGCTCCCCCTCATCGGTCCATGTTGTCATTGATGTGGAAAAAGTACATTACATGTGTCCCTTTAACATGTCTGGTGAATTCCATGTGTCCATGTGGCAATCATTCATTGGATGGATGGCATGGCACTCCACGTGTAAGAGTTTAACTATCTACCAGAATGAAAAAGATCATAAGAAGAAATTTAGAAAATGTCTGACAGCCCGATGATCCGATGGTCGATAACCCAGTATGACATGGCACCAGATTAAGATAATATAGTGTTCATTGTGATATGGGAGCTCGATGGGTGATGGTCCAGTGATCTGATATGATGTGGCACCTCCTGGTTGGTTGCATACATCAGTTGATGTATGTTGGTCCTCGGATCGTCAGAAGAGTTCGGGCTTAACCTTTCCAGTATATCTGATGTCTGAGATCCAAAAGAATCTCATCCATTGATATTATATATCCCAAATATGTTATGAGTCTTCAATTTTATGTGTTGTGAAAGCCAAATGGTTAAGACCTCGGCAACGTCATGCTGATATCATATGACATGCAGTAGCTCATCATTGATCCATACAAGTGCTAGCATTACAAAAGGACATGACATGTCTCACTTGGTTCTGGAGTTTTTAACCTATGTAATTGGGGTTTTGCAGGTGTACACATGGTAGTCAATAATTGGATCCAAATGGAGCTTTGTTGTCATGACATGTGGGAAGTTGACATAGCACCGCATTGGGACTATACAAGGATAATCTCTCAGATGTGGGGAACTCCCGGGATCCAGTGGTCTGACATAACGTCAACCTTACATGTCCACTAGGTCCCATGGCTACGTGGCAGCCTTCTATTGATGCATTTTGGTGTTGAAGTGGTAGTTGATGGTTGGTCTTGTCAGAGATCCATTGGCGGTTGACATGGCATCGGATCGTATCTAAGGCTTAGTGTTGTTAAATCTTTCCCATCCAGGATTCTAGTGGTCCGACACATCGGCACTTTCAATACAATCTTTGGGATCATGAAAGGGTAATGACCATTGATATGGGTGTGCTCCATGATGAGGGTTGTTAATTTTTGGATTGAGTGTTACGAGGAAAATCTCTCCATGGATAGGGTAAACCACAATAGACGAAAATGACTGGAGAAATAAATTATATTCTCAAGTATGCTATGTAAACAAATATGCTAGCAAGACAAGATAAAAGGCCTACCTCGTCCATATTTTCAATGAAGTCCAATGTTGAGCACTTGACCCAAATAAATATACCTACAACTAGTCCTCAACAACCAAGCAAAGCAATAATATGGTGATAATAAATTATGTTAGCACATTAAATAGCATAATCCATTAATAAACATGACAAATACGCCCATGGAATAATAATTCAAATATTTTCAATATATCAATTGGATGGGAAAAGAGTATTTATATTAATATATGATCACCAGAAGTCAAAATGTTATAGACTTCTGTGTCGGCATGGTTCAGAACCGAGAAACTAAGCTCCTTCCAACTAGGCCTCCACCACTTCAATCCTCCACCAAAGGCAAGCTCATAAAAGAGAGACAATGAAGTTCTCAATCAAATAAGGGAAGAGCTTGGGGGTTGAACACTATGTTTAGACTTAAAGGACAAAGGGATGCAGACTCAATATGAAGTAAATAATTTCTCCAGAGTAACTTTTCTCTCAAAGTTGAATTCTTTCTCCTTTTCCATAGCTTAGAATTGGCCCATTTATAGCCTTCAAATGGAACTGAAGGGTCGAGTCGGAACATTTCCAGTATATGGAAGGCCAAGGATCATAGATCTCATGTCGTGACATGGAAACCCGACACCAATTTTCATTTTTGGGAGAAAATCTCGATGTATGTGGGTTGTAGTGGTGCAGCCTGGGTATACGCATGTTGTATAGTAGGCAAGGTGTGTACATGTGGAAAAATATGTATTTTTAGCTATGGGATTTACAAACAGGGATGACAAGTCTGCATAGGGAAATGGAAAAAGGCCTTCTGTGCAAGATTGCATAGGGTGAGTCAAATCTTTCTATAACAGATGCCCCCTAATGTGTGAGGTCAAAGGAGTATCTACAATGAGTGAAATACATTATAAACAACCCAGAAGTGGAGAGATGGGGAACTAGCTGGAAGAACTAGTTGCTCATTACATTCTTCACTGACTTTGCATACATGGCTACCAATTTTGAATTATACTGTAGATCCATGTGAAAATATAACCAAACAATTGTTTGTGGCCATGAATAGGAAAATACAAATGTGGTTACATGCCAAAGGTTGTCATAGTCACGAACAAGACCCAGTAGAACCAGTGTCAAAACCAATCTGAAGATATATGTATACAATGGGGTACAATCTGATCTCCCATGATCACTGAAGTCATATGGGTATTGGTCCAATGAAAGGGAAGCAACAGCTCAGGAAAGTTGCAGCCACATACTAATGTCTTCAAGTCTTCTACATAATCCGCCAAGTGTGAAAGTCTACATTATGTGAATAAGGGAGTTGAGGTCAAACACAATGAGACATTATTTTATTACCAGTCATTGAGGTATATCATTAACAAAGGCAAGACAACCTACCGATAATGAAAGTAGGTATCAAGGCACTGAGTACATTCTTACAAGTGTGAATAAAGGAGTCGGTGTCGAACACCTGAATAATCCATCGATGAGGAGACATTGATGTATTCCCAATTGTCGATGGTGAGAGAACCTGCCACTAATGAATGCAAGCCTCAACGTACTCATAAGACTCTAGGTCTCGTTTCCAGAATAGATGAGCTGAAGTTGATGGAAGGAGACCTATTGAAAGGAGAGAATTAAGGCATCTCTCATCATTCAGCATGAGGAACAAAGCAGGAGCTTCATGATTTGGAGGAAATTGGACGAAGAACATGTTCATGAACCAAAGACCCTGTGTGTATTTCGCATGTGCCAAGTGCAAGCAGTACACGAAAAAGACCCTCTGAATAGAAGCCAATGAGGAAAATTGCTGACAAAGGCGAGGAAACCACCAATAAGGATAATGGAATCCAAGACATTGCATGAATCCCAATGTGTGAATAGATTTCTTGTCGTCGAACACAAGGGAAACCACCCAGTCAACAACCAATGATGAAATGTCGATTGTTGGGTTCAAGGCTACCTACCAATGATGAAAGTAGGACCAGGGCGCATGATAGGACTACAACATCATGTGATTATGAGGCAAACTGAGGGTATGGCCGACATGCAAAGTCAATATTTCTGAGAAATGGTTGGCACAAGTTTACATACTTCCTTTTAACAAGAGTAAGAGACATATGGAAGACTTTGGAAGCATAGACTCAATGATGAAACCATGAGATGCAGGAGGCATCAATGAAATTCTCCATAGGGACTGGAAGAGTAACCAGTCGATAGAGAAGACTATGTAACGATATCAGCTTCCTAAGGCCATGCTAAACCCAAAATTATGGTGACAAATGGACTCAATAAATTTGTTCTTTGTTCAAAGGAGTTACTACTGCTGCCAATATAATATAATACTCCCTTCACGCCCGTCTTTTTTTGTTTTTTCATAGACAAATGAATGCTATGATACAGAGGAGGAGACAAGTGTCGCAAGTAAGCAAAACTAGTTCCAGCAATGGAACATACCTATGCTCAATGAAAGGAGATGCATGTGGGATATGGACACTCATGGGAATGTTCCCTCCTAGGTATAGGGTGTCAAATTGCAAAGGATATAAACAAGGATCTGCTTGGTTGAGGATGCAAAACTACTAAGGAAAACGGTTTATAACGCAAAGTGAGAACCGGCTATAGGCTCAATAATGCAAACAAGGGCATGATATGCAATCACAACTTAACGCCAAAAAATGTCCTTTTTCATAATCTTAGTCTACTTGGTGTGAAAAATGGATAAACTTGTACCAAATAGACATCCTTTCAAATCCAATTTACGAGTGTGAAAGAGACAAGTTCACTCGGTAATCTTTTCGCTTTTTAAAAATGAGTTGAAAAAGAGCTTAACTAAGACTCTCGACCTTTCAAGTCCAATTTAACGAGTGTGAAAGGGATAAATTCACTCGGAAATCTTTTTGCTTTTTAGATGAGTCGGAAAAGAGCTTAACTCAGACTTGCTTGGGAGTTTCTAGGTGGCAAGTCACGAGGGAGGCCAAGGCTCCTGTACTGAACTTCTGTGGAATGTCAATATCTTACGAATAGTCAACATAAGCTTGGGAAAACCCAAAGCTCTCCAAGTCGAGGAGGATAAAGTTCTAGCGGAGGTTATCGTCTCCATGATATATCAGATAATGTCTCTTACTTGAAAAGACATAGGTGGAGGCATTGGATACCCCACAAGACCATCCCAATCAAAGGGAACTTCTCCAGGACTTGGAGGGAGAGCACTTGGGGAGAGTAAAACTCTCTCTTGTTCAAAAGGTGCAGTACTAGAAATGCTAATGACATGGTATAGAAGGTATAGAACTAGAATTAGAAAAGTTAGATCGACCAAAAATTGCATCGGCATGACCACTTCTTCAACCATTGGTTGAATAGGATGTGAGACAACAAGGTAAAGAGACGCATCACCTCCAAAACTAGGAGTGGTGTTGGTCAAATATTGCATCGACCCGACCACTGGTTGAACAAGATTCAAGACAAAAAGGTCAAGAGACGCATCACCCCCGAACATAGGAGAGGTGTCGGTAGAATATTGCATCGACACGACCACTGGTTGAACAGGATGTGAGACAACAAGTTCAAAGGATGCATCAACCCCTAAAGGAAGAGGGGTGTCAGCCGAAGATTGCATCGGCATCACTGTTGTATCAACCAAAGAAGGAACGGAGTGTGGGGAAACCACAAATGACTCAGAACTTGAAGGACCCTCAAGTGAGAACTATGTTTCTGGTATTCTGGCAGTAGCAAGACACAAACAAGTAAGGTGATTTCCTTTGCAATTCCTGCAAAGGATTATGGCCTTATGTCTGATACGTCTAGGCTTCTCAATCATATGAATTCCCCCAGCATAACTTGCAGTGGCTGGTGACATCCTCCCAACATGACTTGCAGAGGCTAGTAGACAATCTCCAACATGACTAGCAGAGGTTGGTGATGAATCTCCAACCTGACTAGCAGAGGTTGGTGATATAATGCCAGTATGACATATAGTGACTAGACTTGTAGTGGTAGTGGGATGTGGCATTTGTGACCAAGGTTTTGTGAAAGACTGGTTTTGAGAAATTGCAGGCCAAGAAGGGTTCTAGTATACACCATGGCCCTGTCCAATAAGATAGTATCATCCTCCATACTAAGGGCATCGACAACGAGGAAGCTGCTTGCGAAGAGAAAGTGGCGCGACAAGGGTTACTCATGTGAGGATATGTGTTTCCCCCATATTAAGGAACTTCATGAAGGGGGTTGCCCATACTATAAGAATGATTCCCTCTGGATGAAACACCAGAGGACAGATGGAGGTCTGCCATGGGAAAAGCATTTGTAGGAACTAGCATAGCGAAAGAAGGATAGGTGGATGGCGTGTAATGAGTAGAATGACTGCCCATTTGGGCACTTGCTCCTGGAAAAGTGGATTCGTGGGAAGGAAGATTCCAACCTCTTACTGTAAGAGTTGTTTGAGGGATATGACTCCCACCCAACGAGAAGGGAGAATAAGGAAGCATCATGCCCCCAAACACACAACTAGGATTCACAGAGGATGGCAAGTGCGAAGACATGTCTGGCATACCATGAGAAAAATGATTAGAGACCCAAGGAATTGACTAAGTACCATAATTCTACATACCATTATGAAAAGAATACGTATTCATCCCCATGAAATGAGTGAACATCATGCAGGGGGTAGCGGTAAATAAGGGAGCCAAAGGAACTCCATTATCCATGATAATGAAAACTCAGTATAAAATCCTAAGGCCAACTAGTGATCAAAGAGCACACCAAAAATAATCAAACGGCCAATATGCACACAAAAGGGGTAAAGCGGCTGAAAGGAGCCTCCATCCCTAAAGAAGGTATGTCTCACCCAAGATGGGCTTGTTGACGGGCAAATTTGACATGCCATCAACTAGAAGAATAGATTCGGTCCGGGGTTGTCTAAATAACCCAAGCCGTTTGGTGTAGCCTATTCTGACGAGTTTAATGGCTCCATTAGCCAACTAGGGTCCTAAAGATAGAAAAATAAAATAAACTAACTAAAGAAAAGATTCTAACAATCAACACAATAATTACAAATATTTATCTAAGAATGTGAATATACAAATGATTATGAATAGTTTATATGCAGTTTACAAGGTTTGCATGAAATCTTGCGAAAATGATTGTTTGATAAAGTTTATGAATCAAATCTGAATAACACTTCTTTTTTGTCTTTTTTTTAAAGATATTAAACGAATAAATACTAAATGAATACGATTGAAACAATGACACAAAAACAATCAAAGCTAATTAATGTAAGAATTGTTTCATTCATAAACAACTTAACTAAATAACACACAGAATAACATGTAGCTGATCAATGAAACTGGTATTATCTTTCTGTGTTGTATGAGCTCATGCCTGTGTTGTTGTTAAGGGAAACCTATAACAGAACAATACTATCACTTCCAGAATACATTCAAAGAAGTATTTGATATTGGAGTAAATTAATAAAAACAGGAAGACAACTAATTAAAAATCATATGATCTTAAGATAATCAATATTTAAGAATGAAAGAAAACTCAATTATGAGTATTGATATTATCCATCATTTAACATTAGAAATAAATTCCACAATAATCAAATGATCGATTGATCACACATAAAAAAAAGGAATAAGAAATTATGAACAACATATAACATTTAACAGTATGAAAACACCATATGATGACAAGCTAAAGCTAAAATCAACCATAATAACATTCTCATAATACAATAGTAATGAAAGAATGAAATGGAATAAGCATCACAAAAGTCTAAATCCAAAGATGAATTGCTTTCCCATATTCTTTCTCAAAATCACACGCCCATATTGTAGTCTTGAAATAATTTTTAAGATAATATACTCTTAAAGATTGAAAAAAATAATACATAAATGATAACAATTAACCATGTATTGATAAAATAGACTAAATGATAACAATTAACCATGTATTGATAAAATAGACTAAATTAATACATAAATGATAACAATTAACCTGTGTCAGCAAGCTGAGGAAACCTCTGATCACCTCCTCCTCAACTGTAATTACTCAAAAGAGGTTTGGAAGTTGGCAATTGGGTTGCAGAAGAAACTTCCCCTCCCCCAAGATATTCACTCCCTTCTCCAATGCTAGACCAAACTTTATCCCTTCCATTTGAAGAAGCCAAGAGAAGCCTCGAGGCTTTGGCAAGCAATCCCAAGATTCATCCTTTGGGGGCTCTGGTTGGAAAGAAATAATAGAATTTTTTGAGAAAAGGAAAGGAGGGCTCCCATAGTAAGCGCAAAGATCAGGTCTCTCTTTGGCGAATGGGATAGCGCCCATCACCAATCTAATTACAGCAGGGAGATGGATGAGCAAGAAAAGATTTGGAGAGACCAATTCCAAATTCAGTAGCAAATTGGGAGAAAAATCCAAACTACAACTCCAGATCACTGGGAAATAAGGACAGAACAGAGTGAATTTGACAATTGGAAAAGAGAACAGAAAATCCACATTCTGTCCTTTGACGGAGACTCGAAGGGCAACCCAGGTCAAGCAGGGGGAGGAGGTATAATTGTGAAGCCATAAGAAGAATTCATGGTGCGATACGCGATCGGTCTGGGAATCGCCACCAAAAATCATGCAAAATCCATGGCACTCTGGCAAGGCCTATGCCAATCCAAAAGCCATGGAATCTGACACTTGATTATCATAGGAGACTCTCGCCTGTTAATTCGAGCTATAGCCCACGCCAAAGAAACCCACAGTACAAAACTCAATAACTTGCTGACCAGAATACAACTGCTCCTTAAAGGATTCGAATCGTTCCAAGTGTTTCATATACTAAGGGAGCTGAACCAAGACGTGAACGAGGAGGCAAACAAGGGTGTTGCGTTGACACAAGGATGAATGATCATAAACGATCTCCACTCTATGGTGGATCTACCATGACCCGACCTCAAGCTCAGCAAGAAAACCCACGCAAGTGGCATGAAAGGGACAGGAAAAGACATGGACAAATCTCACCTAATGAGGGCACGCGCAACTGAGCATTTCGGGCAGAGGGAGACCAGGAAATCGATTCACATGCAAAAAGGAGGCAGCGAGATCACCCCCCATACCTCTTAGGGATTGTACTGACAAATGAAATGATGGAAGTTGGGAGAATAAGCATAAATCCGACTGCGCCCTCAGCCCAGGAGCAGACCCATTCTAAGGCGCGGAGAGAGCAGAAGGCAAGGTTTCAGCATACAAGAGCAAGAGTAGAAGAGATGGCCGCGAGCTCCAATCGAAATATCACTGTAGAGGAGAGATTGAAGCAACTTGATGACACGCTGGAGAAACTGAAGCAGACACTCCAGTTTCAGCTTGATTTTCTGGAGAACCTTGACACGGAAGCTGGCAGGCGACTTGAACAACTGGAGCAGGACATCACTACAGTTAAAATCGGATTCTCTGAGGAGCTTGACAAGCTACACGAGGAGTTGAAAATCCCCCAAGATGAATTTGAGGACAGAATCGGCCAGCTTGAAGGCAATTTATCCAAATTAAACATCGAGTGGGGGGAAGGCCCCAAAAAGCAGTTAGCTTCTTGACCTGTAGCTTCTTGATCTGTAGGATTTCTGCCATTTCAAGTATCTTGGCATTTTGTATAGAAGCCAAGGCTTTAAATAAGTCTGGTTTCAGGTTTCTGAACTGGTTTTGGGGGAGTTATGCCATCCTGG
>JASDQU010373595.1:0-12596 GCA_032191745.1 Picea mariana
AACTACCGGCTGAAGATTCCACTTGGGAAGATGAGTCTTTTATACAGAAGCGTCTAGAGTTCCTCAAGCGTTGCGGACAACACTTGTCTCAAGGGGAGGGGCATGTTAAGCCCTAATATTGGCTCATTACCCCTTAATTGGGGAATATTATATTAGTAATGTTATTTTATTTATGTCGGCTTTAGGCCATTAGTTGTAATTATACCTCCTAGTCTCCTATAGATACCAAGGAGACATTTTCATTTTGAATCATCTTGTACTGGAACATTTAAGTGGGGTAAAAGGAGGTTGCCCCCTCGAAGAGGCTTATTATCTGAAATTATCTCTTTTTCAAGGCGTTGAGTACTTTTTCTGAGGTTTTTCTATGCTATATTGATATTTGGTTCTTAACAAAAACTTTAATCTTTGATGGTGAACAAAGATGTAATACATGAAAAGGTTCATTTTTCACCTGTCAACTCCTTGGTTCGAAGACTCCACATGATTCGCTGACGACTCCATTGGTTTCAAAATTTCAAGTTCTTTCGTTGCTTGGATTGCTGTGAGATTTTCTCCTTTGGACTTTACAAATGTTTTTGTTTTTCCAAACATTGTTCCTGATATTAAAGAATGAGGAGATCATCTTCCTATTTTTAGAAAGGATAAAAATGATAATCCTGCTCAGCATTTTTTTGAATTTCATAAGCTCATGCATCAACTAGATATTCATCATGAAGATGTTTTGATGAAACTGTTCATGTTTAGTCTGGGAGGGGATGCTCGAATTTGGTACAAATCTCTACTCCCTTCCAGCGTTTCATCATTAAAATAATTCCATGCATCTTTTCATAAATATTACAAAAGAATATATTCATCAGAGTTCCTTTTTGAAGACTGTTGCAATTTAGATTTCGTAAAACAAGATTATAAAGATAATCGGTTTGTTGATAAATTTTTGTAACATGATAGCAAATGTGGTCAATTATATGAAGAAGAATTTGCAAAAAAACAAGATATCCTTTAAACAAATCAGGAAAATTTATATGAAGAAGACTTTGAAGTAAATAAAGAAGAGATTTCTTATAGCAGTAAGAATGAAGACGACATAATTACAAGTTAAAATGAAGAAATCCTTATAGACCCTCCAGTCCTTCAAGCTGATCAAAGACGGGATGATGAATCTTTTGCTGATTTAGATCTTTGTGGAGGCCAATGGCTTATTGAATACCATAAGCAATCAACTCTTGGAAAAGATGGTTTTGGTAATGATACTGACAATGGCAACGATAATCTAAGTGCATTTGTCATTGTACCAAATGTTCATAGTAATTACTGCCATGATCAAACTAATGTTCTAAATTCTTATTTTGATCAATCTACTATTATTCAGTCATCATTACTATATCATCAAGAAATGGAAGTTTTTGAAAGTCAAAATTCAGAAATTTTATATAATCATCCTATTTACGATGAGTATCCAGATGATGAAGAAGAGCATATTTCTTTCCCAACATGCACGGAAACATACAATATTTCTCCTTTGTTTGATAACTATGATTAATGCAATTTTGAAGTTGATGAGCAACAAATTATTTCTCTTTCTTCTGAGAGTTCACTTCAGCAGGAAAATTATCAGTTGCAATATAAAAGCAATCAGCCTATGTATGGCAGTGATGAAGAAGATTCTTGGACAGACGATGAAAGAGATAAGGAGGGGCTACTAGAGTAGTTGTTCTCTTCTTCTTGTTTAACAACTATTGAGCAACAAACTAGTGAGCCTCAATATGAAATTCTCAAGCCAGAAAAATAAAAGATCAGCAGTGGAGAAAGTGTGCAAAGGATTTTCATGCAGCTAGGCCAGCAAGAAGAGGTATTGCTTGATTCTGAAAATCCTTTATCTTTCCATGATCCAGTGGTTTTTTGGTTCAAGTATTTCCTTCAAGAGGTCCAAAATGTTGCAGTGTTTTGTGTACAACCAAACTTCAGCAGTAAGCGCAAGCTACCTATTCATTCTTTGCTGCAAAAAAAATATTATTTTTTCATTCCTTCATCCAGCATAAAACAAGGTATCTTAAGAAATCTACTATTTCCATGGCTCCATTGGAAATTCCATATTACTTGATCAATGGAATTTTGCCTCATTAGTGTAGGGCCAATGTACATAAATAAGTTGTTCAAATCAACATTTCATTTCAGCGTTATAGTTCGGCATTTTATTTTAGTTCAGTAGTTGTGTTCTCAGTCTGGCATCTAGTATGGTTCAGGTTTTAGGCATTATGACTCCATAGCCCAATGACGGGGTTCAGAGTTTAACAAGATTAATTTTAGGTCACAGAGGGATAAAAGCGCGTGATCTACTGTTCTTGGTGTTTTGCAAAGTAGATCTTGTTGAACAAGAGATGAGGCTCAAGGAAAACTTGACACTCTCATTTTCTCCTTTTTAATTTCTCTAAAAGCAGGTGATAAATAAATAATATTCCCTGTTGAAAATTCAAAAGAAAAATAATGCATGAGTCCCTACTCCTCTTATAGTCCCAATAAAACTGAAATATTCTTTTTGAAAGGAATGTGAAGGGAGTTTTTCTCATGATGATATTGTCACCTAATCAAAGATCGGAAAAGCATAATTACAGATTAATTATGAAGCCTTCTCTGAATAAAATAAAAATTCAAATAAAAGAAGAAAGAAAATAAGGATAAAAAGGGCTTGAAAAGAAGCTTGAAAATCAAGAAACAAACTTGTCTGGGAATGAGATCATTTTGTGTCTGACCCTCTGAATCATCGCTTTGTTTAGTTGTCCCTATCCCTAAGCTTTTATTCTTTTCCATTTTCGTTACTTTTCTTGGGTCTTCATAGAAAGAAATAATTACACCTTGGCTCTAAAAACTTAAAAACATATCTTCAAAACAAGATCACGCAAAATTCTTTATGTTCATTTGATTTTAATTGAAAGAAAGTATGTTCATGCTAATCCCAATAAATTTAGCTCTTCTATCAAATTTTAATTTGACCAATTCCCTCAAGGTTGATCTCTGAAATTCAAAACCCCTATAAAATCTTCCCTATGGGCGAAGGTTTACTGAAGATTGGAAGAAAATTAATCTCATAGTATACTTAAAAAATTATGACAAACCTTCCATTTAAATTTTTAAGCAGATATCATCCCTTGTATGATACATACAAATTGATTGCCCCCACTTCAAAATATTAAAATATAAGGCAGATGGTGAAAGGAAATTCATAATTTGATTGCCCCCATCTAGTCCAAGACAAATGGTGAAAGGAAATTTGAAATTTGATTGCCCCCATTTTGTCCAAAAGAGATGATGAAAGGAAATTCATGTAATGATTGCCCTCATCTTGGAAAAATGAAAATAATGCTAATTGAAGTGGTGAAAGGAAATTCAATGGGAGAAGTAGATAACTTCACTGGAGTACTAAACAGGCTCACTGGCAATGAAGCAATATCTATTATATCTGTATGGTTGTCATACATAACTACGAAATATAATCTGACATCTAATTCTCTTTCCGGTAATATTTACATTCTGAACCAACGAGGGACTCCCTAAATAAATTATTACATTTACTTAACCTTGATGCGAACGAAGTCAGTCGAAGTCTGATATTTCAGTTAAAGTCGTTTTGATTATCTTAAGCAGTTCCAAACTCATTTTCAGGAAATGGAAATTTTTAATAGCCTAACTTGAGATCAATAATCAGGGGTGTTTTGAAGGTTTTCTGAGATTTGGTTGAAGTTCATTTTTTATCTATATGATTAATTCCTAAAAAAAATTCCCATAAATGCAATAATGACTCCATTTGCCCAATAAAGGCACTCGGTCTACTGTTCTTCCGCGGATCACAGGGAGACGCGATCCCCAGATGGAGCCTATGTTGGAGCACATACATTCTGAACTTTTGAGCCCTATATTGTTCACCTCATGAAAATATAATTCTACTCAAAGAAAACGGAAAATTGGTAAATGACATTTCCATTTAAGGCGCGCATGATATCTGTCGTTGATGAATTTCCTTTTGATCGAACGATCCTAATTACTCTGGAGTTTTGGAGCCACCTAAATTTTAAAGAGGTAAATCTATAACGGTCATTTCGAAGCTCCGCGCTTTGGATGTTGTGACAAGTCTTAACAATAAAAACCCCGAAGCTCTGAAACCCGAAAGTGTCTGCTCATTTCTTTTCCTAAATATTTTTAAAAAGGGGGGCACAAGTCGTAAGACACGTGTACTTCGGAGTCTTTCCCAAGTTGACACATGGCACCTCCTTTTCCTCGACACGTCAAAATGACCTAGGCTGTGACACGTCACTGTGGGAGATGATCCTTCGGGATTCTAACAAAGAACTAATTCACAAATCATTGAAGCATCAAAATGTCGAAGTATTAAACATAGAATGATTAAGCTAATCACGATCAGGAGATAAGTAATGACTTCGTAGTTCGGATTTCAGGCGTTTCCCCTGTATCATATCCTAAATTCTCTGTTCGAATTTCCGAAATACTTAAAATTAAATGCAATTAATTAAGACTTAGAATCAATTATTTAATAATTAATTGCTTCGCAACTTTGGGTTTCGGGAAGTTTTTTCTCGAGATACATCGAAAATCTCTGAAGTTCGAACTCCTGAAACACTTAAAGTTAACACAACATCTTAAACATGATTAATTAAAAGCTTACAAACAATTGTTTAGGGATTAATCTTTTCACGGATTCGGGATTCGGGATGTTCCCACTCTGTCACATCGAAAAATCCCAAACATGAACCGTCGAAGTGTTGGTGGCATTTATAACTAGTTAATGATAATGATTCAAACGCAAATTGTGGATCGCCGGGTAGACTTTCCCATCAAACGTTAATAAATTCTCCGTCAGTGAAGTTATACGAAAAGCGATGACTTTGTTTTGAATAAAATCATTTCGATTTCAAATTCATTTTCTTTTTCTGCAATTAGCAAGCTTTATCTGTTTAGAGGATTTACGAATTTTCTCTGCAACAGGTAATTTCACTCTATCTCCTTAGAAGTTATGGCAACCTCGCAAAATAGAGGAACATAAAGGGACGTTGGAGCAACACATGCCATCCACGTCAAGTACCGCATTCACCCTCCATCCTATAACACCTTCCACATCAGTTACCCTGCTTACTTCACCACCTACACTTGTCCCCACATCATCCTATTCGTGAGCAGTTACTCTTTCTCGTAACTGTTAGCCATCGCATAACGAGCCAACGTTGAGCTACCTGTCACATTATCACTCCCTCCATATTTTCAACTGATATTCTTTTTCCAGTAAACACATCTGAAGAACAGATAACAGTGGATTCAAATGACGAGGACAGTAAACAATGATTATGGTCGCCTCAATGGACATGTGTGCCCAATTCAAAGAAACAAAGGAAAATGAGCATGTCTGCGAGCATATGAAGGGACAGATGAAAGCGTTGGCTCAAACAATATCAGTCTGTTGTTGTTTCATTCGAATTACATTATGTTTTTAGGAGATATTGTAAGAACTCCAAACATTTTGAGTTGCGACAAATTTCATATAAGTAAATAGATTCAAGATCTATTTAGGGAGAGGCTTCAAGCCCAACGTGGGCTGCTTCTGGCCAGATGTAATAGGAGAAACTCTCCTTTTTGAGTATTAATACAAGTGCAGACAAAGATTTTGATTTTTGTTCAGTTTGAGTTGTGCGTTTCTCCTATATTTCCATACCTCTAAATTTCCTTATGCAATTCCTTGATAAGTGATTGATTGCAATTTAGTATCACAACTATTGTAATCACATTATATCAGCAATTCGTTAAGTAAGCAATTTTTCCTCCATATTTATTGTAAGTAATACAAGACCTGCAAGTTATTTATTAATTCATCTCATATCTTGTTCAAGGGTGCACTCTCTACTTTTCTTCCACTGCAAACAAGGTGAGATTCATCTGCAATTGATGCCTTGATTTGTTTAACAGTTCTGTAAGTTTCATTCACTCCATTTGATATTAAAATTGTGACTCAGACAACGGAATACAGCCTCAATCTTGTCCTATTATTAATTTCATTTAAGGATCATTTCCCGTATAACTAAAGGTAGGAAAAGCACTCTTTAAAACATTCTCTTTAAACATTCCTGATGCCTGACATTATTCTTTGAGCCTTAGAATCAATCTCAGGAACAACACGATTGGTGGATGAAGTGATGTGTTATCTCTAGTGGAGTTTTTCTCTTGCATTTGTGGTGGATTAATCTTGGTAAAAAGAGGTTTATATCATTGATGCTTGGACTAGGTAAGGTATTTATCTTATTGTTGCCTCATTGTTTGGTTACAAGTCTGATTTGCTAGACTTGTTGGGGAGTATAAGGGCATACAACTCCACCATATTCATAATTTTTGTCTTAGAATGATTTGTTGCATAAGGTTTTACTAGGAGAAGTAAAAGGGCTTACACCCTCATAGTACTTCCTAGTTAGCCTTACTTCCCTTGGGGAGTAAAAGGGTTTGTACCCCCAAGGAGATATCATTGATAGCTCATTCTTTACTTGACTCCATAACCCAATTGCTAAAGGAACTAATATAATTGCATTGGAGAAATAAAATCCTTCATTGGTAAACGTGAAAACTCGGGATTTTGAGATTGTCTAAATTGGAAGTTGTTCTAACTGCTTGAGGCCTCCTAAAGCCCTCAAGGCGTCTTCTTTCGCTAAAAACTTGTTGTTGTTTTTATAAAAATAAATCTACAACCAATAGGGTTGCAGCAAACCCTAAACACTTTCTTAAATAACTCACAATTCAACCATCAAAAGTTGCCAATATTCTGCCCCTACAATCTACTAATCCTAGCGCACTTTTTGGGTGGATTACTTGCAATTTTTGGTGGCTGATTTTTCTGTTGTAACAACTTGTTTGCTACAACGATAAGGCTGAATAATATCTTTGCAGTACTTATTTCTTATAGCCTTGTTTCATTGCTAAAGTCTTGTGGTTCTATACTAGAGTTATACTAGTGCTTAGATAGCCTATCTCTTGCATCATTTGGTAGATTTTTAACATTTGTTTAGCAGCTCTAACAACTATTTACTTGTTGATATATATTTTTGTTGATTGTTGCAAATAGGGAAAACAATCTTAACTTGCTTTTCCACCTAACATATAGCTCGTACAATTGGATTTTCTTGTGCCTCGGGCAGGTAAAACACTTTCTATAGGTACTCAAAGACTTGGTAGACTTAAACAACTTATGAGACGTGTCATCAAAGCCACCTTCCATTTAGCAACTTGAAATATAGGACCATCCATTCATAAGTACCACTTTCCATCTCATTTATTCCTAAGGTCACCCGGGATTCCCCCCTTGAGGTGATCACTTCACCTCTAAAGTGATGGGAGTACCTATCTGAGGTGACAGTGGGTAGGTTTTCCCTTAATTGTTGCCATCTTGTGGATTGGGTCGATATTTTCCCAACTTGCAAATTTTTCGATAACATTGCTTAAACTCATCAACTTTCTTTGGCTTTTAATTCTCAATCATACTCTTACTTGGGATAAGCCGAGAAAAAGAGGCTTAATTGGCCCTTTGGTTTGTCCTCTTTGCTTCCAACACGAAGAAACCAGAAATCATATTCTCAATCATGACTCTTTCAGTTCAAAAATCTAGGATCAAGTGGCCCAAACTATGAGGAAAACAGACAGAAACCAAGACAACATATCCGCCAGTATTGAAATATGGTGACCCATAGCCTTCAAAAACTCTGTCTTGAATAGAATCTTGCACTTGCTTCTAGGATTTGTAGTCTGACAACTTTGGAAGGTGTTAGCACTCTCTAAATTCTGTCCGGCTGAATAGACAAACGACAAAGGTAACTGTTTCAATCAGCTTTAGAGCTGAAGCACTAGCCTACTCAACTCGGAGAGGGCTCTCTCGTGACACTTGATATATCTATGGAAATCAGTGGCTAGATTTGGTTTGTTTTGGGGGTTTTTAATAAAGTTGTTGGCAAAGAAGGGGGGAACTCTATGGGCTATGGAGTCAAAAGTCTGAAAGTGAACGAAAACAATGCATCGATTGATAGAACTCTCTGGAGGAAAAAGGCTAAATGAGGCGATGAATCTAAGTTATTCTTGAAATAAAAATATTTGTAGGAACATGAAGAAAACAAATAACTGCATCAAAGCATTACTGAAATGAATTCTGAATAAGTTAAGAAGACAATCACATAGTTTAAATTGCTTATGCCAAGGGCGTCACAAGACAAATTATGGGCCTTTAAACTCTCCAATTTAAACAGAAGAAAATGTAAATGAAATGACAGGCTACAGGAAATACATACGATCAAAGGAAACAAAGCTCATATCACCATCTCTTAGAATCTTTTCATAGAAACTTCAAAATCTTCTATCCAGATTCAATTCAGATTCAGAAAATTTACAAATAGAGTTTGATACAACCAAAAGGTGCTCTTGCACTTTGCCAACATTAATTAATTCAAGTCTCTTAGTACTTATACAATTTGATCAAAAATAACTGAAACTGAAACGTTTCAGCGTTTGTAACAGTTTTAGATGTCAATTTCGGTATATGAAACGATTTACAATAATTAGCAAAAAAGAAACGCTTCAACATCATGAACAATCTCTCTGGCCGCCCGGCTGCTTCCGCGACATTTGTTATGCCCTATGCTTTCGTTGGATCTGCAAGATTGGTGACAGTTGGAGATCATATGTTGGTTCTGGGGATGTTGTACTTTGTCTTACCCAACCGCACAAGTTCTTTCCATTGCACATCAGAGGGGATCTCGTAATCCATCATTTCTTTAATCAAAATTTCCAGGTCAATGCACATAGCATAGGACATGATTGGCACGCTGACTTTCACTGTTTTGAACTTGTTCATAATTTCGAAATCAGTAGCTAAATGTTCTACCAAACTAGGGCCTTTCAGACTTTCTTCCATATCTTCAAACCTGGAATGGTCCATCCTGCATTGCATGAGGAGAGTGTGATAATATTCCTGATTGTATAATGAGCCTTTACCATCCCAAAATGAGGGGAGGCCTTTAGCAAACAATTGTTCAAAGACGTCTTTAAACTCGTGTATGCTATGCTCCATTTGCACAGCTTTGTTCTGGACCGATCTGAGAAGGTTGTGCTTGGCAATTATTCTCCTGGCTGAAATGATTAAAGTGATCCTGTCTTTCACACCGATGGTCTGAAGATCGGCAGTTGGTATAGAATTTAGTACGTCGGTGGCATTTTGGGCCCATTCCGAGTGATTCTTTCCTAACACTTCATTTACAACAGCGCATATGTTCTGAGCTGTAGCAGCCATGTTGTCTTTGTCATTGATAAAATTCAGATAGCTTCTGAACTTAGCAATCTTCGCAACAATCGCGTCCCATATTACATGTTTGGCTCCCTGCAGTAGCCTTTTGCCCTTCAATCTGGATTTTAGCTTGTTCACTCCTTCTTGTAGGTCTTGGTTCTCTCTGTGGAGTTGAGCTAATTTCTCATCCATCACCTTCATCTCTTGTTTCAACTTTTCTAAGTTTTCTTTGAGACTTTTGATCTCACCTGTTTTCAAACTCACCTGGGTCATAGCATGAACTAACCCCTCAGCACTTGATCCATCCTCTACAATAGCAGGCACAATAATTTCCATATCTGATGTTGTTGCCTACATTTTTTACAAACTTTCTTTCTCTTTCTCCAATTGCAACACTTTAGCCTTGTAGTCTAGTGCCTCTTGTCTGAAGGTTTCCTTTTCCTGCTCCAAAGCAGTTAGTTATGTTGTCTGCGGATGGTTTGTAGGTGACATATTCAACCTTTTCTTCAACCTTTGGATCATTTTGTCCTTTTTATCTAGAGAGGCTTTCACCCCCTGTGGACCTTCAAACTCTAATATCTTTACCTGCGTCATCCAAGCTTTGTTGGACACCTTTTCTTGTTTCATTTTCCCGCAAAGTTTCAATGCATGTGTTGTCAATCTTGCAACCTTCAGCGCTAGGCTTAGGTAATCAGCATACAACATATCACTAACATTTCTGTGGAATTTTACTTTTTCAGGAGCGTCAATGTTTTCATAGTGTACCTTGAACTCAGACACCTTATCATTATCGACCACTGCAATGTTGAATGTCTTTTTCTCGACATTTATGACTGAGAGTAGGTGAGATTTACGCTAAGATGTCCCTTCTACTTCGGGAAAAAGCTCACTTATTTAACTATTGGCCATACTCCCTTTCACGGCATACTAATTTAGCAACTCCTCCTTAGATTGATAAACTGTCCCAGGAGTATGGTCGAATACGTGTTTCCTGTTGCTGAAAACCTTCATGCTGCCTTCGTTTTGTGGCTTGTTTTCAGGATTGATTTCTTCATTCTGGGTCATAGTCTCTGCCATATCCATGCACGTCTTTCCTTCCTGTTCTTCCTCTTCCAAGTCAATAACTGGAGAGGGTGATGTGGCTCTCATTTTCTTGAGGGTGTCTTTCTGGCAACTAGCCCCTAGGGCTTCTGAACTACTTCTCTTATTGAAGATGCTCATTTTAGGAGCTTTGAATATCAACCTGGGCGAGGGTTTCTGTGTTGAGATTTGTTGAAAAGTAAGATCTGCCTATTTTGTTTGATCATGTTGCATGATGACCTCCATTTTTATACAGGTCTCTAGATTGGACAACTTATCTAATCCTTCAACATGCTTGTGCTCATAAGGGTCTTGTCTGCTTGCCAATCTCCTCTTTGATATAATCTGATGTGAATCATATCTTCTTCCTTGCAACTGTGTGAACCCAAATTCATTGAGTTTGGATTGAATATGAGGAAAACTAGACTTTCTCTTGACCATAAAGGGACCTACCATGGACAGGAATTTCATATTAGAATCCTTGTGAGCTTCCAGGAAATGCTTAGTCTCTGAGATGACCCTTTGTCTTATAAATTCCAAAGCAAATATCCTGGGAGTCAGAAAAACTGATAAAAGGTGAGGTCCTTCCCGGCATTCGTATACCCAAATCACAGTGGACTGAGTGAAAAGAATCCAGTCTCCCATCATGTTCTCTGGACTCGGCTGCAATGAACTCTTCATTTCTTCTAGGACTCTTGGAAGATCTGAACCAAAAATGAGACTATATATCCTGGACATGATCTTGTTGATAAAGATGAGCATGGTGATCTTTTTACACTCGGTCGAAATAAATGCAGCCTCAGGAAGCTCGTTGTTGTTAGATCCCAAAAACATTCTCAACAGGTGAGAGTAGTATCTGAAATGCCTTAATGAGCTAAAATTAACCAGTTGTTGATGTATATTTTCCGCAATAAATTCATCAAAACTGACACAGATTGACTACCCAGACAGGAAGAAAATCAACAGGAACCCTAGCATAACCTCTACCACAAACTTGTCATTGTTTAGACCTAGAATTTGACTCAGTAGAGAACAATCCCACTGGACTTTGACGATCATGACGCCTATATTGACAGGCAAGGATAGACCCTCTGAATAATGTTCAGGTTTGACTATGGTTTGCAGAAACAGGGTTTTTACCTCTGGCAAGCATTCTCTATAAATCGTAATCATTCTCTGTTCCTCAAATGGTTCTAACACTATGGGGGAGGCGTCTGGTATATTTAGAGCATGTCAGAGCGACAGACCGTCTACTTTACATAGGAATTCTGACCCTAATTTGTTTAAGATGACTCTTTCTTCCTGGGAATATCGCTTTGCACACCAGCTTACAAATTCAGGGAATGGGAAGACTGTTTCTACGACATAAGGGGCGAAGGAGGCTCGAGCCTCTTCATATAAGGGTATGTGGGATCTAGTGTTGTTCAACAAATTTGCTTTAGACACATAAATGGGTGAGACCGTTGTCTCTGTGTCGAAAACGTCATAATTTCTGTCAATTAGGACATCCTCCCTGGAGGAAATATCTGGTTCACTCACGGATAAAACAACAGGATTGGTAGCCATGGTGAAGAATACCTGATAAGCGGCGAGAAAAATTGTCTGGTTTGATTCTGAACTTTGAAATTTGAATGGAAGCTTTGCACCAAATTTCTGAACATTTGAATGCTTCAAATTGTCATAGAATAATTCCCGAGGTTCCTCCTTTTATAGGCCTCTATTGCCATCGGGGTTTGGAGAAAAATGATTTTCGATGAACCACCCTTGGCCCCGATGTGTCTTTGAGGATGCCACGTGTCCATGATTTAAACCAGGTCGGTTTTCCCCGGTCCATCCTCTGTCAGCTAATTCTCGCGCTGCTTCAATCGTCGAAATGTGCCTCGGTCATTGATCTGGGTCACTTCAAGATCTACGGTCCGCGTCTTGCCTGGAAACTATGTCATCGGAGGTTGAAAAAAGGTGGTTTTGGTCAGATATCCCTCTTCTCTGATGTAATTTTAAGGGCTCCACACGTCCCATAAAAAAAAAACCGCAACAGTTTTCCCCGGCTCACCCTTGATCGCTTAATCCCCATGCTAGTTACATCTCTGAAACATGTCTCAGTCGTTGATCCATGCCACTTTAGAGATCGACGGTCTGTTGAGTTTTACTCTTCATATCTCTGCTATTTCATCCATATGCTACCAGGTATAGTCGG
>JASDQU010373595.1:13084-38267 GCA_032191745.1 Picea mariana
TAAATGACGTAGTGCTTGAGGAACTTGCCATTCACGGGCCCTCCTCCGGCAAGTTCTCCATTAGTTTCCTCCAACAAATGGGCATTGTTCCCGCGGTAAGCTGTAATTTTGAACGGGCCCAGCAACAGGTGATCGAATTTTCCATGTTTACCTTTATTTTTGTTCTTGGCATCCCATCTTAGTACTCAGTCTCTAGGTTTCAAGTTATCTGCTTTGGTACATCTGTCAAAAGCTTCCTTGATTTTCTCTTGACGTAGTTGGGCGTTGTTGAAAGCTTTTTCTCTGGTCTGTTGCACGTTGATGAGTTCATCCTCCCTTCTCCGACCGGCATTCATCTATGCTTCTTTCTCCTGTAACAACTTCATTACCACCAATTAGAGTGTCATAGGAAAGATGGCTTATGTACCATAGACGATCTGGAAAGGAGATGTGGCAATAGATTGTTTTGGGGATATCCTGTCAGCCCACAGCGCATGAATGAGCTTCTTGTGCCATGCCTTTTTATTCTCCTATAACAATTTTTTTATGATTCTGACCAGGATTTTGTTTGAAGACTCAACCAATCCATTTCCTTGCGAGTAGTATGATGTAGAATAGCCAAGAGTAATATTGTAATCACTGCAAAATTTCTCAAATTTTTTAGACTTAAAGGCCGTTGCGTTGTCTGTTATAATCTTGACCGGGCATCCGAATCTGGACAGAATATTGTCTTCTAGAAATCGAATGATAATGTCATTTGTAGCTTGTTTGGTAGGAACAACCTCAATCCATTTAGTAAAATAATTTGTTGCAATCAGAATCCATTTGTGTTGAGCCGAAGATTGTGGGTGTATCTCTCCTACGAAATCCAGGTCCCATTGCCTGAAAGGACCTTCTACTGAAATAGGCTTCAATGGAAGAGACTGCAACTTTCCTTTCCCATCGAAGATTTGGCATTCATGGCAATTTGACACTTCCTTATAAACATCAGGGAAAATACTAGGCCAATAAAAACCAGCTCTCAACATTTTGTGTACAGTTGTCTTCCAATAATGATGACCTCCACAGTCTCCTTTATGGAACTCCCTGATGGTCCTTTCCGCTTCCTCTTCTATCAAACAACTCAGTAAAATTCCTCCCGGGTCTTTCTAGTACAGTAATCCATTGACAATGCAGAATTTCGTCGCCTTTAGTTTCAAGAAGCCTTTGTTTTACTATATTTAGGAGGAGCTTGTAGATTTTTTAACACAAAGATAATGTTTTCATACCACGCAGAGTCAAGAAATTTCTGAGATATCCGTGGAGTCGTCTTTTCTTCCTTTGTTGCATTCTCTGACATATCTGTAGTGAAGTTTATTCCCAATAGTTCGCAGTTTGTTTGTGCCATTAGTCTAGCAATTCCCTGCCCTTTGATCAACTTCGTGGGCTTGATGTCGAGATCATATTCTAATAGTACTGCAATCCATTTTCCCCTCTTTCCTTCAGGATCGGGTTGTGTTAAGATGTCTTTTACTAAGCTGCTGGGAACATAAGCAGTAGTATGTGAATGTAGAATATACACCCTGAATTCTTTCAATGCTTTGACCAAAGAATATGCCTGCTTCTCCATGATGTCATATTTTAAAGGAGCATCTCTCAATGTCTTACTGTAGTATGATATGGGCTTCTCAAAATTCTGGTCATCCTTCTGGAGCATTACACCTGCAATTGTGTGTTCTGAAGCGAAAGAGAATAGTATGAAATCTTTCTCAAAATTTGGGCTAGATAGCACGAGAGCCTTTGTCAATGCTACCTTGATGTCTTCAAAAGATTTTCGAGCCTCAGGGATCCATTTGATTTCATTTCCCTTCTTTAACATGTTGGTAATATATTTTATGATCTTTGCTAAATTAGGAATAAATATTCTCAGGAAATTTACTTTACCTAGAAAGGATTGTACTTCCTTTTTGCTTCTGGGTATGCCAATCTTCAAAATTCCTTCAACCCTGATGGGGTCTACCTTTATTCCTTCCTTAGAAATGATGTTCCCTAAGATCTTCCCTTCTTCCATGGAAAATTTTGACTTTTTCAGATTCAGTGATATGCCAAATTTTCTGAATTTCTCAAACGCCCTTCTGAGATGTTTGATGTGCTCCTCATCTATAGCAGAATACATAGTAATGTCATCTAGGTATATAACAATAAATTTATCCTTTTCATCTGCAAAGGCTATGTCCATAGCCCTTTGAAATGTTGCTCCAGCATTCATAAGCCCAAATATCATTTTGGCATACATGAATGTCCCCCAAGGTGTGGTGAACGTTGTCTTTTCCCATGATCTGGTTGTATCCCAAGAAACCATCCAACATCGACATCTTTTGAGAGCCCACTACCTTCTGTAGAATGTGGTCCATTTTGGGCAAAGGGTGGCTATATTTAAGAGATACCTTATTCATATTTCTGAAGTCCACACACAATTTGATCTCTCCACTCTTTTTTCTGACAAGCACTAGATTTGATACCCATTTGGAGAGTCTTAGGGACACTATGATTTTTGCTTCAAACAATTTCTTTACTTATTTCTCTATCAATGGTAACAACAAAGGGTTTATTCTTCTTAACTTTTGTTTAAATGTCTTGTGATCTTTTTTTATCGAGATAACATGCTGGATTATTCTAGTATCATAAACTTTCAACTCATCGTATCTCCAGGCAAAAACATCATGGAATTCTTTCATCAATTTTACATATCTTTCTTTGACTTCAGGGTTGCGCTTCTTGGACAATTTAATGATCTTCGGGTCTTCTGGAGTCCCAATGTTACAGTCTTCCACATCCCCTTCATCTACTATGATCTTCGGACTTTTGGCCACATCGTTGTTATCAAAAAGTTTTTTTAATGGTACTAGGCCTTTGGGGATAATGTTGCTCTTTAGCTGCACAATATCTCTGCCAGCAATTTGATTGTCAAAGTATCCTTCTTTGGTGAAAGCAGTTGCATCTACTTCATCGTCGCAATATTCATCATCAATGCTTAAATTCTTGAACTCGTTTTCCATCCTAAGGAAGCTTTATATCTGTTTATCGTCCTCAAAGACTTGCCAGTGTTTCATATTGTCTAGTATCATCGGTCTATACTTGATTTCAACCTTGTAGCTTTTTTCGGGAAAAATTGGGACTTTGAACACTGCTGCTGAAGTGGCCAGTGCATTGGCAAACTGATTTTGTTCCCGTGGAATTGTTGAAAGTTTGCATTCTAAAAATTTCTCAAGAAGTTCTAATACCATATTTTTGTAAGCCCTCAGTCTAGGATGTCTGGCCTAGTAGATGCCTTTGATTTGATTTATGATGAGTTCAGAATCTCCAAGTACAACAATCCTTTTGGCACCCAACTCTACCAAAACTTTCAACCCCAATATTAACGCTTCATGCTCGGCCATATTATTTGTACATTCAAAAATGAGTTTGTAAGAGCACAATTTCACATCTCTTGTGGGATGATTTATCCACACGCCAACTCCAGCTCCTTCTCTGCATGCAGCTCCATCGAAGTTCATTTTCCATATCTAATCTTTTGGGTCACCCTGTTGTTCTGAAATTTCTTCCAACTGTTGCCCGGGTATACCTTTATCTGCCAGGACTATTTCCGTCTCTTCTGCTCTTGAGCATATATCATTGAAGAAAATGGAAGATCCCAACTCAGTGTTTACTAAGTATATAGGATGGTTGGTAGGTTGCGATTTGTTGTTGACCATATTTCAGTAGAAATTCCCTGTACAATCTTTTGTCTTGACCAAAGATAGGAATAGTGGCATATGACATATCCATCTGGAGGGTTCCTTTCAGTTTTGCATCCCATGACCTGGACAACAGCATGTCAAATTTCGAAGGGATATCAGCGACCACTACATCCATCACCATATTCTTCATCAGGATTTGTGATAGAGAAACGACCATGTCTTTTATCATGCCAAGGCATTTCACCTTCCTTGAATCAAAAGAGAACAGATCCTTATAGGGTCTTGTGACCTCAAGGACCAATTGGTCCATGACCACTTTAGGCATCATATTTTGAGATGCTTTGGAGTCCAGCATAGCATTGTGTAAAGTCATGTCATGGATTTTTAAGCTGACATAGAAAGAAGGAACTTCTTCACTTTCACCGCTTTCTTCTACTCTCGGCCCAAATAAGATGGCTAGGTGATCATCTTGTATGTTTAGAGTATCAGAGGTCTGTCCCATCTTAAGCATCTTGATGATCTGACTTCTATATTCGCTATTTCTGATCAATTCATTAAAGAGTACAGAAATCTTAATCTTAGCCATCTCACTTTCGAAGTCAAAAGAGGACGGAGTTTTTTCTACCTCTTTAGTGATAGTTTCTTTTCTTGTCAATATTTTCTTATGCAGTTCCTCTTTCTGCTTGCCCTTATCCATAGCGTCCTTTGTAGCGGAGTCTTTCACAGTGGAATCTTTTTTGGGCTGACTAGAAGAGGGCACGTTACTCTGAGCATCTTTGGTGGAGTTTGCCTTTTGGAGATTACCTTTCGGAGGATTTTGAGGCACCTTTTGATTTCATAGATTGTATTGCCTTTGGAATTGCATGATGGCATTTTGCAATCCGGTCTCATAATCTTCTTTTTCTACTGATATCCTTTCCTCTTCATCTTGCAAAAATATTTCACTCGCATCCATGAACTAGTCGTGTTCTTCTTTGGTCAAAAACACCTCAGTTTCTTTGTCATCACAGTAGTTCACATCATCTTCAAAATATCCATCATAATCTTCATTCACATAATTATTCTGAAAAGGGGGTCTTACTTGTTGTTCTCCCTGATTTCCTTGATTTCCTTGATTTGTTTGGTCTGCTTGAGCTGCCTGATTACCCTGGTTTCTCTGCTCTCTTTGCCTGATCTGCGGACCGACGGGTCTCCTCGGATTTCTAGGTGGATCGTCGGCATGTTCCCTAGGGTTAGGTCTATTTCCCAATGCCATTCTTTCCATCATCCTTTCCATGTTTCCCATCATCACTTCGAATCTTTCTTCTGATGTTTGTGATGTGGAAGTTTGTGCTTTATCCTAAGTTTTTCTCATGTTTCTGTCAGAATTAGCTTTCATTTTTCCTGAAGCCATTAGGTTTACTTTGACTTCAATGGCATCTGTCATCATATCATCTAACGTGGCAGATCTTCGCTCTCTCAATAATAAAGCAAAATCACTTTTGAAAGAATCAACATATCTGAGCTGAGCAGCTTTAGGTGGGGGTTTTACTTCATCATGAATCGCATTATATACCTTCATGAATCTAGCCAAAAACTCTTGCATTGTTTCATCAGGCGAACTCTTCATAGTGTTGTAGTGTGTCAACAACTGAAGGGGTTTTTCTTATCTCCCCATCTGGCAAGGAAGAGTGTCTCAAAAGCTACGAAATCCGTGATACTTCCTGGTGCAAGGCATCTGAACCATTTTCTTACATCTCCTGCAAGGCTTTGTGTAAACAACCTCGTTTTCACATCTGCAAAATCCACCTTCTCTAATTCTATGAAATCATTATACCAATCTAGGTGTTTATGGGCTGATATGTTACCTTCAGCATCATATAGCTTAATCCTTAGGTTGCACTCCTAGGGTAAGTCATGCAATAGAGCAGGTAGTATGAGAGGAGCAAATCTGGCTCCCATAGTTGCTATGAGGGGTCAGAGTGGCTGTCGGTTTCGGACAGGAGTCACTACAGGTTTGACAGAAGTGGCTAGAATCAAATCTTGGAATCTTTTTTCGCCAAATAAGGTCTGGTCTAAATGGGATTCAGACCTGGTTCTGAACAGGGAGTGTTCGAATTTTAGATCAAACTCAAGGTCTTCCATACTAATCAATCCATCTCTAGGTAAGGATGAATATCATTCTAGACATAACACAGGGGTTACTGTATTTTCTTTTCTTCTTCGGTCAAGCTTTTCAGGGCTAGAGACAGGGATTGCAGGTTCGGGGTCTGGGTTTCTTCTGGTGTGGATTTTATTAGGAGCCAGGATTTCTATCTTACACAGTGTAGTACAACTGGTCTCTAAGTAATGTAGTTTCCAGGGTAAATATAATCTTCAGCCAATAAGGTATTTGGTCCACTGTCACCCTCAGGGATCAAACTAAAGCTTTAAGTCATTTTCCCAGGGAAAAAAATTTCAATTTCGTCCCCGGCAACGACGCCAGAATGTTAGCCCTCTGTAAATTATGTCCGACCGAATAGACAAATGACAAAGGTAACTGTTTCAACCAGCTTTAGAGCTGAGGCACTAACCTGCTCAACTCAGAGAGGGCTCTCTCGTGTCACTTGATATATATATGGAAATCGGTGGCTAGATTTGGTTTGTTTTGTGGATTTTTAATAAAGTTGTTGGCAAAGAAGGGGGGAACACTATGGGCTATGGAGTCAAAATTCTGAAAGTGAACGAAAATAATGCATCGACTAATAGAACTCTCCAGAGGACAAAGGCTAAATGAGGCGATGAATATGAGTTATTCTTGAAATAAAAATATGTGTAGGAAGATGAAGAAAACAAATAACTCCATCAGAGCATTACTGAAATGAATTTTGAATAAGTTAAGAAGACAATCACATTGTTTAAATTGCTTAAGCCAAGAGCATCACAAGATGAATTATGGGCCTTTAAACTCTCCATTTTAAATAGAAGAAAATGTAAACGAAATGACAAGCTACAAGAAATACATACGATGAAAGGAAACAAAGCTCATATCACCACTGGTTAGAATATTTTCATAGAGACTTCAAAACTTTTGCATTTGTATTCAATTCAGATTCAAAAAATTTACAAATAGAGTTTGATACAACCAAAAGTTGCTCTTGCACTTCTGCCAATATTAATTAATTCAAGTCTCTTAGTACTTATACAATTTGATCAAAAATAACTGAAACTGAAACGTTTCAGCTTCTGTAACAGTTTTGGATGTCAGTTTTGGTATACAAAACGATTTACAATAATTAGCAAAAAAGAAACGTTTCAACATCATGAACAGTCTCTCTGGCCGCCCGGCTAATTCCGCGTCATTTGTTCTGCCCTGTGCTTCTGTTGGATCTGCAAGATTGGTGACAGATGGAGATCATTTGTTGGTTCTGGGGACGTTGTACTTTGTCTTACCCAACCGCACGAGTTTTTTCCATTGTGCATCAGAGGGGATTTTGTAATCCATCATTTCTTTAATCAAAATTTCAAGGTCAATGCATGTAGCATAGGACGTGATTGGCACGCTGACTTTCATTGTTTTGAACTTGTTCATAATTTAGAAATCAATAGCTAAATGTTTTACCAAACTAGGGCCTTTCAGACTTTCTTCCATATCTTCAAACCTGGAATGGTCCATCCTGCATTGCATGAGGAGAGTGTGATAATCTTTCTGATTGTATAATGAGCCTTTATCGTCCCAAAATGAGGTGAGGCCTTTAGAAAACAATTGTTCAAAGGCGTCTTTAAACTCATGTATGCTATGCTTCATTTGTACAACTTTGTTCTGTACCGATCTGAGCAGATTGTGCTTGGCAATGATTCTCCTGGCTGAAATGATTAAAGCATTCCTGTCTTTCACACCGATGGTCTGAAGATCGGGAGTTGGTATAGCATTTAGTAATTCGATGGAATTTTGGGCCCATTCTGAGGGCTTCTTTGCTAGCACTTCATTTACAACAGTGCATATGTTTCGAGCTATAGTAGCCATGTTGTCTTTGTCGTTGATAAAATTCAGATAACTTCTGAACTTAGCAACCTCCACAACAATCCTGTCCCATATTACATGTTTGGCTCCCTGGAGTAGCGTTTTGCCCTTCAATCTGGATTTTAGCTTGTTCACTCTTTCCTGCAGGTCTTGGTTCTCTCTGTGGAGTTGAGCTAATTTCTCATCCTTCAGCTTCATCTCTTGTTTCAACTTTTCTAAGTTTTCTTTGAGACTTTTGATCTCACCTATTTTCAAACTCACCTGGGACATAGCATGAACTAACCCCTCAACACTTGATCCAACCTCTACATTAGCAGGCACAATAATTTCCATATCTGATGTTGTTGCATGCATTTGTGACCAACTTTCTTTCTCTTTCTCCAATTGCAACACTTCAGCCTTGTAGTCTAGTGCCTCTTGTCTGAAGGTTTCCTTTTCCTGCTCCAAAGCAGTTAATTATGTTGTCTGTGGATGGTCTGTAGGTGACATCTTCAACCTTTGGATCATTTTTTCCTTTTTGTCTAGAGAGGCTTTCACCCCCTGTGGACCTTCAGACTCTAATCTCTTTACATGCGTCATCCAAGCTTTGTTGGACATCTTTTCTTGTTTCAGTTTCCCATCTAGATTCAATGCATGTGTTGTCAATCTTGCAACCTTCAGCGCTAAGCTTAGGTAATCACCGTACAACATATCACTGACATTTCTGTGGAATTTTACTTTTTCAGGAGCACCAATGTTTTCATAGTGTACCTTGAACTCAGATACCTTATCATTATCAGCCACTACAATGTTGAATGTCTTTTTCTTGACATCTCTGACTGAGAGTAGGTGAGCTTTACGTTGAGATGTCCCTTCTACTTCAGGGAAAAACTCCCTTATTTCACTATTGGCCATGCTCCCTTTCACGGCATAGTGATTTAGCAAGTCCTCCTTAGATTGATAAACTATCCCAGGAGTCTGGCCGAATATGTGTTTCCTGTTGCTGAAAACCCTCATGCTGCCTTTATTTTGTGGCTTGTTTTCAGGATTGGTTTCTTCGTTCTGGGTCGTAGTCTTTGCCATCTCCATGCACATCTTTCCTTCCTGTTATTCCTCTTCCAAGTCAATAATTGGAGAGGGTGATGTGGCTCTCATTTTCTTGAGGGTGTCTTGTTGGCTACTAGCCCCTAGGGCTTCTGAACTACTTCTCTTATTGAAGATTCTCATTTTAGGAGCTTTGACAATCAACCTAGGTGAGGGTTTATGTGTTGAGCTTTGTTGAAAAGCAAGCTCGGCCTGTTTTGTTTGATCATGCTGCATGATGACCTCCATTTCTATACAGTTCTCTAGATTGGCCAACTTATCTAATCCTTCAACGTGCTCGTGCTCATAAGGGCCTTGTCTGCTTGCAAATATCCTCTTTGATATAATCTGATGTGGATCATATCTTCTTCCTTGTAACTGTGTGAACCCAAATTCATTGAGTTTGGATTGAATCTAAGGCAAACAAGACTTGCTTTTCACCACAAAGGGACCTACCATGAACGGGAATTTCAGATTAGAAGCCTCGTGAGCTTTGAGGAAATGCTCAGTCTCTGAGATGACCCTTTGTCTTATAAATTCCAAAGCAAATATCCTGGGAGTCAGAAAAACTGGTAAAAGGTGAGGTCCTTCCTGGCATCTGTATACCCAAATCACGGTGGATTGAGTGAAAATCATACAGTCTCCCATCATGTTCTCCAGACTTGGCTGCAACAAACTCTTCATTTCTTCTAGGACTCTTGGCAGATTTGAACCAAAAATGAGACTGTATATCGTGGACATGATCTTGTTGATGAAGATGAACATGGTGATGTTTTTACACTCGATCGAAATAAATGCAGCCTCAAGAAGCTCGGTGTTGTTAGATCCCAGAAACATTCTCAACAGGTGAGAGTAGTATCTGAAATGTCTTAACGAGCTGAAATTAATGAGTTGTTGATGTATATTTTCCATAATAAATTCATCATCACTGACATAGACTGACTGCCCAGACAGGAAGAAAATCAACAGGAACCCTAGCATAACCTCTACCACAAACTTGTCATTGTTTAGACCTAGAATTTGACTCAGTAGAGAACAATCCCACTGGACTTCGACGATCATGACGCTTATACTGATAGGCAAGGATAGACTCTCTAAATAATGTTTAGGTTTGACTATGGTTTGCAGAAACAGGGTTTTTACCTCGGGCAAGCATTCTCTATAAAATGTAATCATTCTTTGTTCCTCAAAGGGTTCTGACACTGTGGGGGAGGCGCCTGGTATATTTAGAGCATGTCAGAGCGACGGACCGTCTACTTTACACAGGACTTCTGACCCTAATTTGTTTAAGATGACTCTTTCTCCCTGCGAGTATCGCTTTGCACACCAGCTTACAAATTCAGGGAATGGGAAGACTGTTTCTACGACATAAGGGGGGAAGGAGGCTCGAGCCACTTCAAGAAAGGGTATGTCGGATCTAGCGTTGTTCAAAAAATTCACTTTAGACACAGAAATGGGTGAGACCGTTGTCTCTATCTCGAAAACGTCAGAATGTCTGTCAATTAGGGCATCCTCCCTGGAGAAAATATCTGGTTCACTCACGGATAAAAAAATAGGATTGGCAGCCATGGTGAAGAATACCTGATAAGCGGCGAGAAAACTGGTCTGGTTCGGTTCTAAACTTTGAAATTTGAATGGAAGCTTTGCGCCAAATTTTCAAACGTTTGAATGCTTCAAATTGTCATAGAATAATTCCCGAGGTTCCTCCTTTTATAGGCACCTTTTGCCATCGGGGTTTGGAATAAAATGGTTTTGGATGAACCACCCTTGGCCCCGATGTGTCTCTGAGGATGCCACGTGTCCATGATTTAAACTAGGGCGGTTTTCCCTGGTCCATCCTCTGTCAACTAATTCTCACGCTACTTCAATCATCGAAATGTACCTTGGTCGTTGATCCGGGTCGCTTCAAGATATACAGTCCACGTCTTGCCTGGAAACTCTGTCATCGGAGGTTGAAAAAAGGTGGTTTTGGTCAAACAACCCTCTTCTCTGATGTACTTCTAAGGGCACCATGCGTCCAGTAAGAAAAAAACCGTGACGGTTTTCCCTAACCCGCCATCGACCGCTTAATCCCCATTCTAGTTACATCTCCGATACACGTCTCAGTCGTTGATCCGGGCCACTTTCGGGATCGACAGTATGCTGAGTTTTACTCTTCATATCTCCGTTATTTTGTCCATACGCTGCCAGGTATAGCTAGGTCCTCCAAATTATCACAACTCTATGGCAATTTAATCCCTCGCAAAAATTCTGAAACTCAGACACCTTCTGGGAATTATATGGTGATAATAGAAGGAACACAATAGAAAGATATTCCACTTAAAGCACTCCCCTGAAGAACTCATTTGGTCAAAGATTACAACTAATATTCAAGAAACAATAAGATATCATCAATGGTCACTGCATGACCTGGCTTGTGATCCATAGGAGCAACACATTCTCTCTTACTGGAAAAATAATCTCAACACGCTAGTCACTTCCAGCCCCGCTCGCTCTCCCTCCTCCTCTAGCCACGTTTCATGGAAAAGACCCCCCATAGGCTTTATGAAGATGAACTTTGATGGTGCCTCCAAAGGGAACCCTAGTTCTATGGGATTTTGGAGTGGTGTTCGGAGATGAAAGGGGAAATATTTGCAACATCCTTGTAGGTAGCCTAGGCCATGATACCAACAACTCTACTAAGCTTTAGGGACTTCTCAAACGGATTCAGGAGGCCTCCCGTCTAGTTTATTGCAAGCTCATAGTGGAAGGGGACTCGCAGATTATCATCACTATGTTTTCGAAGCTTTTGAATAGCTCTGATCTTGAGAATATCTCACCCAATTGGAGATTATTAAGCCAACTTGAACTCGTTCAATCATTACTATTACCCCACTTGGTATATGTCCCCTCTCATGTCCAATGAGAGGATAATAAGATTGTAGATAAATTGGCCAATGTGGGGGTAGATTGTCTCGAGTGGGATATTTCTCACGAAATTGACCAAAATTCAAATCCCCCCCCTGCTTCAGGAATGTATTGATATCGCTCAGATGGAAGGTTTGCTCCAGGATGGGGTTTTATATGTGCATGTATGTCGAGACGCTAGCAGCTCCTGTGAGTCGCCACCTGGTACTATGTGCTCTTCCAATTCTGGTGGCCCTCAAGTCTCTTAACTCCCTAGTGGGATATTCTTGACAAATAGTAGATTTCATGGGTACGGTGATGACCCAAATACTCAGCTCTGGTACTTCTAGCTCGTGTGAGATTACTGTAGCAGTTATGGATGGTTTCAATGCTCAAGGAGATGGATTGTTTTTTCCTTACAAAGGCTTGTGCAAGGCTCTTCAATTCACTCAAGCCTTTGCAAACAATGAGAAACTATATCCCATTTTTGTTGCATGGTTCTTGGTTCATTCTGGCAACATTTCACCAATCCTCTTCCTTTCGAGTCTACTTGTTGCAGGCAATATGTCACGTGACTGGGCCAGGTCGAAGCACAAAAGTGGAACTGTGAGAAGTGTCTACAATAGGTGACACCTCCTATCTCCTTCCTCTAGTAGCTCTGATTTGACCAGATATTATCAACGGGAAGAAAGGAATTCTCCTAGGGTTCAACCAAAGGAAGAAATATGGGGCTATGCAATTGTCGAGGAAGAGATTCCTCAAATTCATGAGGAATCTTCAGGGAGGACTCATGACGAAAATGAGGCAGATAGAGAGTTCAATTTGGAGGGACGCAATGATGGAGAGTGTGACAACAACGTGCATCAAGGTGAGTGACCACCCATATAGAGCATGGAAAAGCAATCCATTCTCATGTTCAACGACCAACTGCAACTCATCTTTGAACACCACAGGGACATGGCAGAGATAAAATGTTGTCAGGAGCAGAGGGAGGCTCGAATTGGAGAACTATATGACCAGTTCACTTGTTCAAAGTGAAATGTAATTGCACCAATGTGGCCAACTCCTTCTTTGCACCATGGTAACGACAATGCTCCTGAAGAATGATGACATCTCAACTATGTTTCATGATTTTCCTCACTAGCTTAGTTTTTAGTTCATGTATTTTTAATTTATTCCAATTTATAGAGAACAAACTATATGGGATTATTGCAAATTTTGGCGATCCAGGCACTTTTTTTTAATCTCAAACTCTGATTCCAGAGCTGGTTTCCTCTGTTGACAGCTATGGCATCAAGTTAAAGACTATGTATTGTTTTGTTTTCAATGAATAGAAGGTATTGATATTTTATCTTAATTTGTTTTTATTAACTAGATGCATTGATTTCAATGTACCTCTTGATTTATAAACCATGTGTAGAGATTTGATGGACTAAAGTAGGGTGACATATCATGTAGGTTAATATATGTTAAAGTAGATGCATTAATTTTAGTGTAATTAGATTAATTTGATGCATTGATTTCAATGTATTCCAATTTTAGAATGAATTTAATTGTATATTGTGGTATTTATATGAACTACATGCATTGATTTCCATGTACATGCATTGCTTTTAGTGTTTCAACATTAGAAGAAATATGTTAACAAAAATTGATTCAAGACTTCACCAGGCTTTTCTAGAAAATGCTAACATTCCTTTTGGTGGGAGGTTAGTTATATTGGTCGGTGATTTGGGACAATTGCCACTTATTATGGATAAAAAGGTCTTGCAAAAGAATTATGGAACTCATTCATTAGATGCATTGATTTCAATGTACATGTCAATTTCTAATCCATGTGTAGAGATTTGATTGACTAAAGTAGGGTGGCATAACATGTAGGTTAATATAGGTTGAAATAGATGCATCAATTCCAGTGTAATTAGATTAACGAGATGTATTGATTTTAATGTATGTCAATTTTAGATTGACTTTAATTGTATATTGTGGTATTTATATGAACTACATGCATTGTTTTTAGTGTTTCAATGTTGGAATAAATCTATTTATAAAAATTGATTTGAGACTTAGAAAGGATTTCCCAGAAAATGCTAACATTCCTGTGGTAGGTCAATTATATTGGTCGATGATTTGGGATAGTTGCCACCAGTTATGGATAAACCTGTATATGAATCTGAATGTCTTGGCAAAGAATTATGGAACTCATTCACAATAGTTGTGACCCTTGATACTCTGTTTCGACAAAATGGACAAAGCAATGAGAAAAAAATGTTTTCGTCATTTGTTGATGAATATTATAGATGCAATGCCAACTATCTAAAACTGGAAGTTACTTTTTTTTTCCACAAAAAAATTTGCTTTATATTTATATTAAATATAAATTGATCATAAACATGATAATTCAACATCATATGCCAATTACATCCTTTGTAAATAGTCTATTCCCCACAAGCAAGACACGAGACGATAACCCCCCAGCTTATACTCTAGTCCAAAATACACATATCATTGAGGATCGAAATACATATTCCACAAAAAAAGACGGAAATTAGACTCCCCAAAAATACACAACATTAATGATCCATGCAACAGCTCCAAGACTTCTAGAATAGATTTAGAAACATATGAGGACCCTCATGATCCTCTTCACAAAGATAGTAGGCAATTTTTTCGGGATCATTTTTGAGAGCTTGTTTTGAAAGACTATCCACCTCTTGATTTCCTTCTCTGAAAACATGTGCAAAGGAGACTTTTCAGAAGTGCTTGATAATTTTTAAGATCCTGTCCTTCCAGCATTCCAAAGAGACCACCTAAAGACAACCCTTTCCCTGCAGCCATTCTATAACAATTTTTGAGACCCCCTGGACAAGTAAATATGAAATTGATAGCCTAGTAGCCAATGTAAGTAGGGCCCATACCCCCAAAAGCTCTGCTCTTGTGTTGGTGCGAGGTCCATAGTTGAAGAACCATTTATAAGATTGATGATTGTTGACCCTTATTACCCCACCAACCCCACTGTTTTGACCAGATTGTTGTGCAGCCCCATCAAACCATCCAATAGTGCCACCACCTGCAGACAAACAAAGAAATTTCCTCAGGGCAAAAGCTTTCAACTAAATTTTGTAATGACCCGCAACACTTACAGTTTTGTAGACCACCTTTTGTAAAGAGGGATTTCCATCTTCAAAAATAACATAATTCCTTTCCAACCATATATACCAGCAAATGAAGGCCGACAAAGTAGGATAGGATTTATTATGAGCCTTCCAGTTTTTGAAACATTCTACCACAGAGGTACCATTCCACCCTGTAATATGTTTTATGGACGATTTAATCTTGTCCCGGACTGCAATCGTGAAAGGGCACTCTACAAACAAATGTAAAGTGTTTTCCTTATTTTTCTTACACAAATAGTGAAGGCTTGGTCCGTTATGACCTCTATGTTGTAAATTCTCCCAAGTGAGAATTTTGTTCTCAGAAACTAGCCAAATAAAAAGCTTGATTTTTAAAGGACACTCCCATGACCAAAGTGTCTTCCTCCATCCTCCAATAGAAAAATTCTAGTACTTTGCTTCAGTGGCCTCATAAAAAAAATTTACTGTTATCTAGCCCGATGAGTCGCCTCCTGTCCATTTAAGTACATCTGGCCTCGCTTGCAACTGTACACCAGAGTTTATTAAGGCACATTTGAATGTCTTCCATTCAAAAGTTGTTTGTCCCTCCAATTCCAAGTCATCACTTGAAATTCAGTTTGAGCATATCATTCTTGGTCATGGATCATAGATAGCCTGATATAAGTAATAAACCCCTCTCTGATTTAGGATTGATATCAGGTCATCAAACAGGATGATCGCTTCCCCCATACCCAGGATTCGGTCTTTGCCAATAAGAATAGACTCACCCATCCCCAGACACCAACCTATCCAATGCATGGATTTGAGTAGATTTTTCCACGTTTGCGAACCTTTTCCCCCACCACAGAAACCGATCATAGCCATATCGCTACATAACCAAATTGAAGATGTTTATCGTTTATGACGCAATGCCAAAGGCATTCTATCATCAACACCCTCCATAGAGTATTCGCAATCAAGGCTCTACAGAAGATAAAAATATTTCTTAGTCCCCATCCCCCGTGAATTTTTGGGTGAGCAATGAGTTGCCAGTTACACATATGATAACTTTTCTTTTGTTTACATCATGACCATAGAAAAGTGAAGACCACTTGGTGAATTCTATTGAGCATTGATGACGAAATATGAGCCAATTTCATCGAGTAAACTAGCTGGCTCTCTAAAACAGCCTTAATTAGAACTAATCAACCGCCAATGGAAATCCATCTATTGCACCAATGGTTTATCCGCTTCTCAAATTTTGCAATAAGCTAGTGCCAGTCCTCCACCTTATACCTGTCAAGTTTTAGATAGTAACCAAGATACCTGAAACCTTCAGTAAGATCAGAAAAATTAAAATGAAAGGTTTCTTTTAATGTATCTATAACATTTTGTTGAACTCCAAAGTGGAGGAAAGATGTCTTCTGTACATTTATCAAGAATCCAGTGGCACTACAAAAAACAATTGGAATCTTATTTATCTCCTGCCATTCATCAAGAGAGGCTTTTGACATTATAAGAATGTCATCAACGAAAAGGAGATGGAGGATCCTAATTAATCTTGAAACCTTTATACCAGTCAGTGTGCCTCCATCTTGGCTTCTTTTGAGTGCCAAACTCAACCCTTCCATCACCAGAATGAATAACAAAGGCGACAGTGGGCATCCCTATCTTAGCCCTCTGCCACTTTTGAAGAAATTCGTCGACTCTCCATTAATTAGAATAGCGAAGGTTGTTGCTCTGACACATCCCATGATCCACTTTGTCATTGGTAGTCTAAACCCGCATTGGAGAAGTTTCAAGCGAAGAAAGTCACAACTTATACAATCATATGATTTCTTTAAGTCAATCTTTAAAATTAAAGCTTGTAGTTTTTTTTCTTTGATACTGTGAAGGCACTCTTGTGTTGTTCTGATAGCATCAAGAATTTTCCTTCCTTTTAAAAATCCTAATTTCTCCTCTGACAGTGTATGGGACTGAATAGGTCTGATCCTCTTAGCAATGATTTTTTCTATGATGTTATAGTAAACATTGCACGGAGCAATTGGCCGAAAATCCATGAAAGATGCAGGTCCATTGACTTTTGGTATAAAGGAAATAAAAGTCAAGTTCAAAGATTTGATAACCTCTCCACTTAGTTTGGATTCCTCGACAACCTCAAGAAAATATTTCACAACCATCTCATAGAAGTGTGAAAATCGCTCAACAGTCCACCCGTCGGGACCTGGACTTTTGTCCTTGGTGAAACCCTTTAGGACTTCTAGAACTTCCTCGCTAGTACAAGGCTTCTCTAGTAATTCAACTTCTTCTTCGAAAACCATTCTTGGGAAAAGTCTAACCGATGCAATCTGATCCTCAATCGAATTTTTCCCCGTATCTTGATAGAACAAACTAAAAAATCTTTGCGCTTCATCCTTTATAGCCTTCTGACCAAAGTGAACCTGATCATATTCATCCTTTATTTCCCACAAATGTTTTTTATTTCTTCTATAACTGGCCAATCGATGAAAATATTTTGTATTTTTGTCCTTGCACTGAATCCATGTAACCCTGCTTTTTAGACGCCATTGTTCCTCCTATGCCATAAGTAATTTATTCCTTCTTTAGATGCTTCCAGAAAAAATTTATTTAATAAAGCAATACATTTGTTTTTTTTTTTATTGCTACAAGAAGAAAAAAATGACTATTCAAGAAAGATCTAAAAGAGCTACACAAGAACTTTTGTATGACAATTCCATGCAATTACTTTCCATCTTGGAAAGAGAGGAAGTTATTTCCAATTGATTTCCATATCTATCTCCTTAACATATTCAAGGAGAAAAAAAACACATGCTTAAATGGAACTTTCCTTTTGTTGTTTGTTGAAAGTTATATGTGTAAAAGCAATATGAATTAAAAGAAGTAGAAAGAGGCAGGAGGGCAGCAAGGCGATTTTCAAATTGTGAAAGAACCAGAGTTGCAAGCTACCATGGGTTTGGATTTTATGGATGTTGAAGTTGTTATCGTACTCCTTGCGGGATAGAACCAGGTTTTCGCCACCTATTTAGTCTTAATATGGTTGCTTTTCCAGTTAAGTTAACTGGAATGCTTTGGTTAGCATTACTATTGGATTTGGTGGGTGTGGGTAGGGGGAGTTATTACTCTAGGTACAATTTTTATTAGCTCGTTTTCCCTGGTCTTAGTACCTTTGTTTTTTGGAGGTATTTTAATGCTATCCAGAAGGAGCCCTATCAAGAACTCGAACCATGTCTATTCTTTCATAAAAATCCCTCTTGATCAATAGGATTCCTTTAACTTTGACGAGACTCCTCTGACACCCAGTCTTAAACTTTTTAATGAGGTGGGGTTTCTGGTGGCTAACAAGTGCCCATTATTATGGATTATGATGCCAGCACACTAATGAGTGCATCTGACGAGGAGCATCGGGAGAAGGCTGGTTTATTCACATTCATGGATGCGTCAACAGAAGTTATTACTCATCCTCGCCACCCTGACGTGTCTCTAATTGTTGATTTGAAAGAGAGAGGCATTACCTCCATTCATCCTATCGAACCTTTTCACCATCACATTATGTTACTGCCTCGGAAGGCACTGTGAAAGATTTCATAGAGTTCATAGACGACCCTTTGATAGTATCTCATAATGCTAAGAAGGTGCAGGGGTTGGGAGGTTTGACAAATGGTCATCCGAAGGCTACAAAGGTTGTTAAAAGGGTTGGTTTCAGTTGTGGTGATAGAATAGAGTACAGAGGTCGAACAAAACACTCCCAAAAGGTTTGGAAGCCAATACGCACTAAACGAAAGTTAGTGCTAGGTATGGACATCGGTCTAGAAGATTCTTGCAATTTGTCACTATGTGCTCTAGTAGGTAGACTGGCTTATCATTCACGGTGCTTTTATACTATGGAGGCGTGGATGCAGAAGTATTGGCTTCCTTTGCTAGGATACACTCCTGAGTTACTTTCGTTTCCAAGAGGATGGTTGGGCTATGTTTTCAAAACTCCAGAGGACACATAACATGTACTGAATACTTTATAGAGTTTCGATGGGGGGAGTTTAATGCTGGAAATATGGAGATTAAAATTTAATCCTACTACTGATTATTTTAGCTTTAGACACGTTTGGGTGGTCCTCTCGAGCCTTCCTTTATAGATGTGGAACAAAAAATCCTTGGAAGCGGTCGGCAATGCCATAGGTCGTTTCTTAAAAATAGAAGAAGTTGACCTACACACACCGGATAAAAGAATGGAAAAAGTATTAGTTGAATTAGACGTCCATGAAGGACTCTTGGAAGTTCTTGATATTAAATGGCAGGGTCTGTTATTTGTCCAGCGACTGGAATACTTGGGTTTGTCGTTCCGTTGCACCCTCTGTAAGCGGATAGGTCATCTGCGCAAGGAGTGCACTACTGTATATGGCTCCCTATCAGATGATGATTCAACAGATGATACACTTGGAGATAGTGTTACTCGTTTGGAGGAGGACGATGTTCTTGTGGACTATCCTAGACTCTATTTTGAGGACAATCCTTCATCTTTGGATATGACTTTTATCGGTAAGTTGAAACATTTATGCCCCAAGTTATATTCTTCTTTAAAAGCATGGGAACATGACCACTTAAACTCCATACTCTTCCCTGATCATTCTAATAAGCCGACTACTATTTTTATCAGTTCACTAACTATACTACAGTTAGTAAGACTGTGGATGGGGATGTTTCACGAAGTCCTCATTTGGTTACTCTTTCTAAAGTGGTAAAAAACCTTTATATTAGTACTTATGGGTTAGAGACCGATACTTTGGCCCCTAGATATGTCGAACCTGCTCTCAGTGACAGTGCTCTAGACTCTATGTTATCATATTTAATTTCTACAGGGCCTAAAGTTTCTAAGACTTTATCGATACCAACCTTCCTAGGTTCTACTCCTCTGGCGAGGCCATCTTTTTTAGGATCTTCTTTGACATCAAAGGGAAGGGTCATACTAATGTTACTGATCCTGCGTGCTCAAGGGGTTTTGGGTTCGAAGTTTCACCAATAAAAACTCAAAGTGCCTGTAAAAAAGCGGGAACTTTTCTTAACCCATTACCTATTGATTCTAATACTACTACTAAACTTGGGGCACTTAGAGGTTTAAAATCCCTGGCAAGGGATAAAACATTATTTTAGTATCCCTCGATATCAGAGGGGTTGGAGGACCCCTGAAACAAGCCTCCCTTCGCAGATTGTTGAAAAATACCTCTCCAAGTATAATTTTCCTACAAGAAACTATGGTGACTGTGGATAAGGCAAGAAATTTTATGTTTAAGCTTCGGACTGATTGGATGATCTGTGTTGTTAGTGTTGTGGGGACTTCTGGTGGGTTACTGGCATCTTGGGATCCTAAATTTTTGTTTTTTTACCCTTGCCTAAGTACTAGTGGTATTCTTTTGTCAGGATACTCATTATTGGATAAAAGTAAGCTTTCGCTACTAAACGTTTATGGACCCTATCAAGATAGAAAAGATTTTTGGATCTCGGTGGAAGCTTCAGGTATCTTAGCACAAAAGGATCTAATCATCGTTGGAGACCTAAATTTCACAACTTCATCTGCGAAGGTATGGGGGCAGTCAATTTTACAAGACTCTTTGGTGGGTTTTTTCAAATCTTTTTTCTTAAAAAACTCTTTAGTTGATGTTGCTCCTTCTGAGATTGTTCCAACGTGGAGGAATGGTCATGTAGGGGTGGATAGCATTGCAAAAATACTTGACAAGATATATATTGCAAAGGACCTCTTGTTTATTACTCAGAGGTATAGGACTTGGGTTCATTATCCGTATCTGTCAGACCATGCTCCAGTGTTTCTCGAGTTTGGAGTTGGGACCCCGAGGGTGATTTATCGTTTTAAACTAAACCCGGTTTGGATTAGGGAGGAGTCTTTTGAGATATTGGTAAAAGATGTTTGGTTGGATCCCGGTTTTCAAAATATTATAGGTGCTCAAAGGAGAGTGGTGGGGAAACTCACTTCTTTAAAATCGTGAGTCAAAAGTTGGGCAAAGGAATAGCGTTTTAGGGACATGAGGCAGCTAACCATAATTCAAGAGACTCTTAATAATTGTTGTGATCTAATGAATAATGGAAACACTACTGAAAACATTGACCAAACAGTTATCAATCTAGAATCTGAGAGAAAGAATCTACTGTTGGCAAAGGAAGAACAGTGGCGATAGAAAAGTAGAGCTATATGGATCAAAAGCGGTGATAAGAATACTAAGTTCTTTCACCATTTTGCAAGCTATATGCGAAACAAAAAAATCATATGGGAGATTAATGATGGTACGGGGGTTTTACATATGGGACAACAAGTTATTAAGGTTAAAGTAGTTAAGCTTTTTAAATCTTTCTTTAATGATACAGGACAGAATACCATTGTAAATCAGATCAATACAGTCATAATGTTTCCTAGCATTGTTCGGGAGGAGGATTTAAGGCACTTGAAAACAGCTATGACAAAGGATGAAATATTTGAGATTCTAAGGGGCTTTGTAAAGGACAAAAGGCATGGACCAGACGGTTGGACTATGGAGTTTTTCTTACACTTCTTTGAGTTGATTGGACAGGACTTATTAGATATGGTGGAAGAATCTAGAATTAGAGGAGAAGTAATCAGCTCGATTAACTAAACCTTCCTCGCACGGATTCCCAAAGAAAATAATCCCACAGAGTTCAGTGATTTTTGGTCGATAGCCTTATGTAATTTATGTTATAAGATAATAGAAAAAGTGATTGCTAAGAGAATTAGACCAATTCTATCCAGATCATTATCAGAAGAACAACTAGGTTTTCTTAAAGGAAGGCAAATACTTGATGCAATCGGATTGGCACAAGAATGTTTACATCGTATTAAAAGCAAAAAACTACACGCTATAATCCTGAAACTTGATTTTTAAAAGGCGTATGATTGCACAAACTGGGATTATCTAAGGTTAATTCTGCTTCAGAGTGATTTTGGTATTCCAACTACCAACTAGATTATGGCATGTGTCACTTTTACAAATTATGCCATCATCATTAATGGAGAGCCCGCAAACTTTTTTAAAAGCTTCAGAGGTCTCAGACAGTGTTGCCCGATCTCGCCTCTTCTTTTTATATTGGTTATGGAAGGTCTTATCCTGGCTCTCAAAAAATCTAAATTCGAAGGTACTATCTCTGGAATCAAGGTATCTAGACTGATTAAAGTTCTTCATCTTTTATTTGTAGATGATATTCTAATAATGACCAGAGCAACTCTTTCAGAGTGGGAGGTTATTCAGGATATTCTTCAAAACTTCTGTTGTGCCTCGAGTATGGTTATCAATCCATAGAAGTCTGTCTTACTCCACTCGGGGGTCCATCTGGAAACTCTTAGGTCATTAAAGGAAATTCTCCTCTTCCCCTCGAAGGATATGGATTTAGGTTTCAAATATCTGGGGTATATGTTAAAATCTGACATTTATAAAGCATGAGACTGGCAATGGTTACTAGAAAAGTATCAGGCACGAATTACTCACTGGAGTAATAAGTGGTTGTCTCTTGGGGGAAGATATGTATTGATAAAGGCGGTCCCGGAGAATCAACCCATTTACTGGTTGGCCTTAGCTCAGATTAAGATTGTTGTTCTTCAAAGAATCCATAAATTGTGTTTCGATTTCCTCTGGTCTGGAAACAATCATAGTAATAGGTATCATTTAAGTAACTGGTTGTCAATCTCTAGACCAAAAAAATATGGAGGTTGGGGCCTATGAAATATTTTCTTATTCTATAGAGTATTGTCTACAAACACTATGTGGAGAGCTCTAATGAGAGGTGGAATTTGGAAAAATATTCTCAAGGATAAGTATTATCTGCATGTCTCAATTTTGACTTGGCTCTGATCGGCGGATCCGGCTCATCCTTTTGGTTCTCAGACGTGGAAAAATCTTCGTAATACATTGCCAATCATTATTCATTCGTTGGCCTGGAAGTCTGGCTCTGGTGTCTCAATACAAGTTGGAAAAGATTTGACTTTAGGTCTAGGACAGGAAGCCATCTTGTCAAGGGAATTGATAACCAATCTCAATCAAAAGGATATTTATCTCTTATATCAAGTGAGCCGGTCGAGAATTGGGAGTGCGATAGGTACAAGCTGGATCAATAGTGTTGAGTTGGGTCTGGATGAGCCTCTAGTGGAAGAATGGGAGTGCTATACACAGTCATTGACAGATTCTGGCATAGCGTTAGTTGAAAAACAAGAAGAATTTATTTGGATGGGAGGAGATAAGTTAGAATATATCTCTGCCAAAAACGTTTATGAAGCATTATCAAATTCTCTGTGGAATTCCAATCTTGGGGGATGGAAGAGAAAATTATGGAAGTGGGATTGCCCATTGAAGATAAAGCTCTTCATTTGGCTTCTAGCATAAAATAAAATATTGTCCTAGAAAAATCTACAAAAGCAAGGATGGAAAGGGCCAGGCATTTGCATTTTATGCGAAACAAAAAGAGAATTTACAAAACATCTTTTTGTTAATTACTCCTTTACCCTGGCAGTTTGGGAGGAAATCAAAAAGACATTGAACTTAGCTTTTGACTGGAATGGAAACACTGTGACAGAATCCTTCAAAAATTGGGCTATTCAAAACTCAACTATGAAAGCTATGTCGACATACATTTGTTGGTTTATATGGATAGATAGGAATAAGTCTATCTTTGAAGAAAAGACGCCATTAGTTCAAAAAATAGTTTATATAGAAAGGAGTGATATGGGTGTATCAAAGAATTCAATTCAAGATAACATTCCTCGGTTAATGGATTATTCCTATCATGTAGACAAAATACTTGCTTGGTTTGATGGGGCTGCACAACACAATGGTATTCTAAGTGGAGCAGGTGGAGTCATAAAGATTGATGATTTTAGAGAGTATAGATGGATACTAAACTATGGGAATGGAACAAATACTAGAGAGAAACTTATGGGAGCCCGAGCTACTATAACTCTTGTTGTTAGATTGTGTTGCTCTCCCAACTAGCACCCTGTTATTTTATCTTGAAATACAGAGATATCCATAAAATTTCTCATTGCCTAGTATGTTGCTTTTGTCGGATTGATAGACTCTTTGTAAAAAAATTCTTGGTTTGTATAAACATTGGTTTTTTTAACTTGTTTTATTTTGTATTATTATATTATGCTTAATTCTATGACTCTTAAGCATGGAATTAAGGGTTTGTCTCGTAAACCCATTTTGGTGGATCTCTGTACAAATTTATTTTCCTTGGATGAAATGTCAGCCTCTCTTGTAATTTGTATTATGACTCAATCTAGACATTGTTACTTCGCAAGAAACTTTCATTGAATCTCACCAAGCATATATAATCATGGTCTATAGTTAATTGTTTGAATTTCCCTAATTATAATCTCATTCAAAAAGGGATATTTAGACTATATAACAAAGATGCTTAGGGTAAAGTCTTAAGTTTGAATTAACATCTTGAAATATTATTAAAACCTATTGTTGTGCTTCATTCTTCATATTATGTTCCTAAGATAATCGACCATAGATTGAATGTGCTATGAGCAATATGTTTGGTTTGTAAGAGTTTAATTCAAATACTAAGTAGAAGGAATTTCCTTGTACTTCATTACTCCATAATTTCTTTCAATTATCCCTCTTACCTTGGCCAATTTCTCCGAAAGACTGTGATATGATTATCATCCACTTTGGGGTCAGTAATTCGTGGAAAATTATACGGCAAACATGGGTCATTAGATTCTAAACCCTTATGTCCTTTGTCATGCAAATGATTTGGAAAATCATCAAGGATTTAAGTGGATAATTGATTCGTGTTGTCCTCTAATTTTCGAGTTCTTCGCTACTACTATGGGATGAGGTATGATGACCTATTCTTTTGCGATTTTAATGGGTTTCTTTTGATACGACTTGTTTGTTTTTCTTCCCACAAGGGTAATCTATTCTCCCTCCAGTTTATTCTATGTTTTAACTTAGCTATAGAACCCATCGCTCTTGTAGCAAGGGCAGAACAAAATGGTCCTGAGGTTTTACATACCCGTAATTGTATAACAGAGACATGGCTTTTCGGGATGAATTCTTAGCAAATGGTTATGAATTTGTCGAAACCATTAAAAAAAAACATCTCCAAAATAGGGTCATTTACTGTCCACGCGGGTAGTTTCTCCAGAAACCAAGCCATTTCAGAGATACATCCCATTTTGTGAAGAACAGTATTTCAAAAATTATGTTTCGATGGAGGTGAGGGGTTTTTTCACTTTTCTCGGAGATCATTTTTTCGGGATGGATTATGACCAAACAACAAATAATTTGACAAGACCCTCAAAAATCCATCTCATAAATGAACCCTTTTATTTCTCGCGCAGACAGTTTCCAAAAAAAACTCAAATATATGAGAGATATAACCTTTGCTTTAAAGAA
>JASDQU010373595.1:42946-52966 GCA_032191745.1 Picea mariana
TTTAAAAAAAAAAAAAAAAACAATTTGAAATAGTTCAAACAGTTTCTGATGTTAAGGTTCAACTCAGATAATTGATTTATAAGTCAGTTGAGTACTATGAAATCCTAAACGGTCTTTGTCAGAGTATTACCCCTGAAACATGTCGAGATCTTTGGGAATTACGATGATCTTCAGACTTTTTACACCGTCCATGTTCTTAAAAGATCACTTTTAAGCACTTCCCCATTCTCTAGATGATTTCTTAATTGAAATCTAAAATATCTAAACCATGATAAAACTTCCAGTACTGAAAGAAAATAAATAGTGATTAGTAATATACATGTCCTATAATCAATCTCCAGTATCACCCCGCTCTCTTTGTCATTTACAAAATCTCTAAATTATCATTATAAATGACGTAAGAGGGTTGAAAACACTTAAGTGTGGGAAATGTGTGTAAACTCGTCGGGGTACTGAACATGCATGTTGGCAGCGGGTAAATACACGCATGATACCAAGGCAACTTCGTCGAGGTACCGAATAGGCCTGCTGGCAGCGAAGCAATGTCGGGTTTGAGAGATTGCAGGTATGTGCTTGTAATTCAACTTTCTACAGGAGTATATATCATTAATAGACAACTATTGGATGTGATTAAAGTACTTGAGTGGGTTAAATGACATTCTTATCGAGGCTATAAACGCCTGCTGGCAGCAGTGGCTTTGTCAACGATATTAAAGTCATTTTTATAAACATCGTTACCTTTTGATCGAAACACATCTTCAGGTTATAATCCTCTGTAAAAACATTATTTTTTTTCCTTTTTGATTTCGTGGTAATCTTTTTCAAATCTGAGCTTATCTTAATATTGTGTAATCTAAAAATGGATTTGTTTCAAAGCAGCTTACAATTATATCCAAGTATTATTCTTCTTCCCTGAGATGAAAGTTTGACAGTTCAGAGATAACTACTTCGCCCAGTGAGTCGCCATTTGTTGGCTCTCCCAACTAGCACCCTGTTATTTTATCTTGAAATACAAAGTTATCCATAAAATTTCTCACTGCCTAGTATGTTGCTTTTGTTGGATTAATAGACTCTTTGTAAAAAAATTCTTGGTTTGTATAAACATTGGTTTTTTTTACTTGTTTTATTTTGTATTATTATATTGTGCTTAATTCTATGACTAATAATCATGGAATTAAGGGTTCTTCTTGTAAACCCATTTTGGTGGATCTCTGTACAAATTTATTTTCCTTGGATGAAATGTCATCCTCTCTTATAATTTGTATTCTTACTCAATCTAGACATTGTTATTTCGCGATAAACTTTCATTGAATCTCACCAAGCATATATAATCATGGCATATAGTTAATTGTTTGAATTTCCCTAATTATAATCTCATTCAAAAAGGGATATTTAGACTATATAACTAAGATGATTAGGGTAAAGTCCTAAGTTTGAATTAACATTTTGAAATATTACTAAAACATGTTACTGTGCTTCATTCTTCATATTATGTTCCTAAGATAATCGACCATAGATTGAATATGCTATGAGCAATATGTTTGGCTTGTAAGAGTTTAATTCAAATACTAAGTAGAAGGAATTTCCTTGTACTTCATTACTACATAATTTCTTTCAATTATCCCTCTTACCTTGGCCAATTTCTCCGAAAGACTGTGATATGATTATCATCCACTTTGGGATCAGCAATTCGTGGCAAATTATACGACAAACATGGGTCATTCAATTCAAAACCCTTATGTCCTTTTTCATGCAAATGATTTGGAAAATCATCAAGGATTTAAGTGGATAATCGGTTCATGTTGTCCTCTGATCTTCGAGTTCTTCGCTACTACTATGGGATGAGGTATGATGACCTATTCTTTTGCGATTTTAATGGGTTTCTTTTGATACGACTTGTTTGTTTTTCTTCCCATAAGGGTAATTTGTTCTCCCTCCAATTTATTTTGTGTTTTAACTTAGCTACAGAACCCATCGCTATTGTAGCAAGGGCAGAACCGAATGGCCCTGAGGTTTTACATACCCGTAATTGTATAACAGAGACATGATTTTTCAAGATGAATTCTGAGCAAACGGTTATGAATTTGATGAAACCGTTAAAAATCCATCTCCAAAACAGGGTCATTTACTATCCATGTGGGCAGTTTCTCCAGAAACCAAGCCTTTTTAGAGATACATCCCATTTTGTGAAGAACAGTATTTCAAAAATTTTGTTTCGATGGAGGTGAGGGGTTTTTTCACTTTTATTGGAGATCATTTTTTCGGGATGGATTATGACCAAACGACAAAGCATTTGACAAAACCCTCATAAACCCATCTCATAAATGAACCCTTTTATCTCTCACGTGGACAATTTCCAAAAAAAACTCAAATATATGAGAGATATAACGTTTTCTTTAAAGAAGATCTTTTCAGAATTTTTGTCGAGTTTGAGGAAATAGTTCAACATTTCAGAGCAATCATATATGTCACAGGATATTGAAAAGGTTGAGTAAGAGGCCTTATTTAACTGTGATCCCCCCTCCCCCGCCTTTTCTCCGTGGATTTGAAAACCTGTCAGGTATTGGTCCTGCTCCAAGGAGTAATTTCTTAACAGAAAAAAAAACTCCCCTGACAGTGATCACCAGCATTGTAAAACAAATTCGGATCCTGGAAGTTGTGGTGGCTATTGATTCTGGGTAGAGAAATATCATTTGGTACAGAGATAGAATAGAGATTTTAAAAGGGAAAATCAACAGTTAATAAATGATATAGAACATGGTTTTTCCCGGGCTATTAAGAAACCAATGAACTCTCCAAACATTGTTGTCAAAGAATTCACTAATGTCAGTATTGTAATAGAATCGAATTTACATGGATCCTCTCTTTCCAATGGATAATCCTTGGTAATGTAAAAGCAATGATTTAAGTTTTATTTGATTTTCTTTTGATTTTTTAGCTAGTCTTTAATTAGTTTGTTTTGATTTTAATTGATTGTATTATTTGTTGCCAGGTCATGGGATGATTGTAATATTTCCTCGAAAACAATTACACAAATAAACCGGATGCTGTCAAGATTTTATTTTGTCCTAAAATAGTGTGGGATTAGTTCTTGATTAACAAGTTAGAATCTTCATTGTTTTGTCAATCAACTTTGTTATAGTTGTTGTAACAGTTTTCTCTTTTATCTTCAGAAATTTCTGTTTTGAGTGGAAGTTAGGATATATTATTCATAACATCCTATTTTGAAGGATTCACCTCTATCATGTTGATATGAGGATCGATCCATACTATTGTTTAAATACTCATGCATTTTAGAGTCATGGCAAGTTTTCCTGGACCATATGATGGACATATATTTTTAAAACTATATGCGAAAGCAGTTTGCTCTTTGGATTTGGACCTATGTTGACTTTGTTAGCACATATATTTGTAATGGGGGTGTTTCCCTAAGGAGCTGGGCCTTGGGTGAAAAAATACAAGAAAAGGGGCTTAAAAACCCACCANATCCCCCACGCGCCTGTCCCCTTTCCATTATCACATCTCTTTCTGTCGTCTCCCGACATGTGTCTCATACTCCCGCTCCATGTCACCTCCACACTTCATTTTTGTATCCCCCTCCTAACCAATCACACTCCTCTCCCTTCACAACATCACCCCTCCCACACCTTTACACCTCAGATCTTGTGTATTGGTGCCCACGCTTTCCCAGTCACCGCTCCACCAACCGCATCACTCCACACGACCACCGATCATTTGTTGTTCTGTGTCGGTTTGGACCATTTGCCTCACCCGCTCACTCTCACCTTATTCCACGTCTACCTGCCATCTTCCTGGTCAGCATCCAGCGGGGATCCCAGTGGCATAGTTTCAGAGTGTGGTCAACACATTTTCCAGGCACAGGAGTTGACTTGGCTCGTCCAGATCTCGATGAAGACAGTTAATGAAGGTGTGGATGGTTGGTGAAACCTCGTTTCACCACTTGAATGGAAAGCCTAGATGGACTGTCTACAAGTCAGGTCCCTACTGAAACACGTTTGCGTCTGACAGAATCTTGCATCTGACAAAAACTCACATTTGACAGAAGACTAGATGCGCAGTCTGCCAGAGAACATGCAAATGTAAAGCCTTGAATGCAAAGACTCGAGCACGCCTTTGCTATTAGTGGTGAGTTGTTCTAAGTATTTAGGAGTCATTTTGATATTTTTGTTAGGGAGGCCATTTGGTTGAGCAGAGCTCTCAGTTTTGTAATGCTTGTGATGCCAGAGTTGTTCTTTGGTTATGTAATCGATTTGAGACTTTCATGTTAATAGAAGTCATCTTCCTGTTTCTTTTCATTTTGTCTGTAAAAAAAATTTGAAACACTTGGGTATGGATGATCCAACCGAGGATCATTATGTGGTTATAATGGAGGTTTGATTATAGCTGCATCGTGATCAGTTTTACTTATTTCCCTGTGTTGTATTTTCCCTCTTACATTAGATGGCTCAGGTATGGAAGATCCAGTCGAGCTGTTGCAGTTGCAGGATGATGGAGGTTTGATCATTCTGCTGCTGTAACTGTGTTGCTTGCACCATATTTTAGTGTCTGAAGCTTGGGCTCCAGATTCCTCTTGAGTTAGATATTTTCCTCCCCGAGCTGCTGGAAGGCCTGATGCCCATAATAGTCTCGTTCACCTCTCTCACTAAGTCTTCCTCTGCTCTCGCTTTAACCCAATTTACTGACTGAAGTTAATGTGGCCCTCACTTCCCTGTTCATTTCTTGTCCAGTTATGTGTTGAACATCATTCATTATTTTGAGTTTTGTCCATTGACCTCCATCCATATAAAACCAACATTCACCTAAACTCTGTTCGAGGTATGACTATTTCAAATGAAAGTTGTGAGGAGGAAAGATGTGAGGATGAAGGCTACGAGGAGGAAGAATATGCCTTGGGTGAGTTGGTGTGGCTGGCGAGATCACTTTTTGCAAGAATAGATAAATTGGAGGCAGATCGTGCTTGTTGCTTTATGAAGGAGATGCAGAGGATATTTTGGTCCTTGAAACAGATGTTTTGGGCAGCCCTGCTTATGATGAAGAAGTGATTTCAAATACTGACCAAGAGCAGCCAACTTTTGATGAAAATCCCACTCAAGATGACGAAGAACATAGATTTTCCATGGTTCTTGTTTATGATGATTATGAATTGGATCCTTAGGAGAGCCATGAAGAAGAAGAGGAAGAGCCAAAGGTGCAGTTTATAGCTTGCCCAGACCCTGTAAGTGAGCAGCCATCGTCTAATATCAGTCAGCCTGCATCAACCATTCACCCACCTGTGCTTGCCAGAGACATTCAACTAGGTGTGAGTAGCTATAAGACGGAGCAGGCTTTCTATTACAAATTTTTTGGACTTTGCCACTTATTCTATGAACCTGTAGGGGAATGCATGGAGTTTCATTTCCTTTGTGTTTTGCAGCCACCCAGCTTTATCCTGACATCAGCATTAGGAGGAAAGCTGAAGGATGTAATCATTCTGCTGTCATGGTTGCATTATCTGTTATCAGTCACTGACAGAGTAAATGGTCTTCCAATTAGGAAGTTACTTGAATGGCTATGGTGGAAGTTCACTTTTACCTAGCATTATGTAAAAATTCAATTAATCTAGGAGTGTATATAAATAAGCTCCTTCTGGAGCAGGAGTTTTTGCTTTCATTTTCATAATAGTATGCTTTTCGGCCTGTATTCCTCAGCAGGATGTTTTTTTAGCATGACTCCATAGCCCACTTAAGGCACTGAAGTTGCAAAAGGAGTTCTTAGAGCCTTACAAGGAGAAATCTATCCCCCATGGAGCCTAATGTTAGCACATATATTTGTAAGGGGGGTGTTTCCCTAAGGAGTTGGGCCTTGGGAGAAAAAATGTGAGAAACGGGGCTTAAAAACCCACCAAATACATTTTAACCTAAGTTTATGGGTGGCCCGATGGTTTGGGCGCGTCATGCTAAGTAGTGCGCAGATCTGGGTGACCGATCTTGTCTGGGCGACCGATCTTGTCGCACTCAGATCTACCGTCCCGATTCGATATCGGACCCCCCCCCCCCAGTCTGTAAAAATAACTATAGTGGCCAAGAACTATGGCAAACTCAAAGATGTGAATGTTTGATTTGATTGACCTTTGTTTAAAAGGTCTATGAATGTAAATTATGTTATGAATATGTGTTGCATGACTGCTGGGAGGGGGGTGTGCTAAAAGAGACCACGATGGTTGATGAGAGGTGGTGGAAGGGACCTGGAATGGTTGTGTTAACTTCCACCGAGCCAATACCTTACTGGTTTTGACTTGCTCAAAGACTAAAGAAACTCTCTGACCCTGGAATGGATTTCTCATCAGATTGTTAGGTGGGGAGGCTCCTCAAGAGTTAATGAGGGAATGGGGGTGAACCGCCCATCCGTAAAATCTCTCAGACCTGACCACGGATGGGGAAATTCGTGCCACACACAATCTTGTAGAGAAAAAGGCAAGAGAGGAAGTGTGGTAAAGGGTAGAGAGAGAGCACGCGCGACAGGGATCGTGGAAGAGAACTGGAGAAACTCTGGAAACACAGGGAGTTCTGAACATAGGAGAAGGAGAGTAACCTTCATCCTGGATTATTTTTCTGTATCAGGAGAAGGAGAGTAACCTTTGTCCTTGAATTCCGTTGAGCTGGAAGTAGGAGACTAAATCTCAAAGCATCGTGGTCTAGCTTGGGGGTGGCTAGTGGTAAATCCGTTTGGAGTCACTGAGCTTACGGTTGGGTGGAAACGAGCACCCCTCTCAGCAGTTGCATCACGCCTGGTGGATCTGATAAGTGTTTTATGCCTTGTATTTTGAATTGAATATCATGAATACATGCTCATGTTTATATGCCCATAATGATTTATGTGTGGAATGATTATCTGGTGTTTTAGATTGGAAATAATGGATGCATGTGTATACTTACATGCCATAGTTGGTTTCTGTACAAATGATTAAGTCTGGGGCATGAGTTTGCTCCATCGAGAATCGTCTTGCTTGCTTGATTCTTGTAATATTCTAGGAAGGCTCCTCGAGAGTACTCTTCCCTGGGAATTACCCCATAAACCTTGGAACCATACCGAACCTTTACCCAAAGACTCAACTAAGATCAGGGACAATTGCCCAAGAACCGTCTGAAGGTTCATGCGATCCGGGTCTGGAAACCTTTTGCAAGAAAGAGTAGCTCTCTAAGGTCTCGAAGTCGTGGGAATTTGAATCTCCGAGAGGTTGAATTTTGTGATTCAAGCTCAGAAAGGACAGCAAGACCAATTATCGAAAGAGAATACCCCATCATTTTGTAGACGAATGGTTGGAAAACTTTCGAAAATACCCCAGATCTGTCAAGACCGATGGATCTAGAGGAGGAGCGCAAGCGTTAACACCTTGACCCTTTCAGCCTTTGCAAGTAGCGATGGGATCCAGGACCGTAGATCCAAGGATCTATCGGAGCTCTATTGACTGTCGATCTTAACCTTTGCATAGGCAAGAGAGTGGACTCGACAACATCTTGAAAGTCCCAAAGTATTCAGAACCGTCCATTGGCACAGGACACATGTCATTCAGGTATCATTTCACTGACTCACGACTTGGAGTGGTCAAGGGTAGGACTGCATGAACTCATGATTTGTAAAATCACGACGTGATCGTGGTCATTGGATCCAAGCCACGGGAGAACCGTTGGATCAGAACCTCCATGTGGTATCGCGTATCGAGGGTTCAAAGGTTGAAAGAATTTCTTTTCGACTGTAGAAGTCATGAAGTGTCGAGCATCGAGGGCTCGTGCGAACACATGGCACATCCATTAGGTGGGGACTGCGTGGTTGACAGGTGGCATAACAACAAGCGCCCAGAGAAAGGTGGAAGCAGGTGACTGGTGGTGGACACATGTCGCCTAGGAAAGAGTCAACCCATTGTTGACTTATTGTGTTTCGGGGTTACGAAGGGTGAAGATGTTGCATATTGATCACTAAGGTTGCGAAACGCTGAGAGTCGAGGTCTCGTAAGACGGGCGGCAGCGACACAGCTCGTGAGCAGAGTACAATGGAGGAGACAAGTGGCATGTACGCGTCACTTTGGCAGATTCCACGTAACGTTGACCTTTCGCGTCTCGGGGATTCGCAAAGGAGGAGCACAAGGGCTCAACACTCCAACTCGCAAAGTCGTGAGATGCGAGTAGTGCTAGTGTTTAGCCTAGCCTATGGTTATATGTAGCAAGCACTAGTGAGGAGGGAGCCATACCCGTATCGCATTTTGGGTATCGACGTTTGGAGAAAGAGGAGTCGAGAGCCTTGACTCTCCAACTCACGAGTTGCAAAAGGCGCTTGCGCTAAGGCCAGGTTGTGGTCGCTTGGAGGAGGATAAGGGAAGGGATGGTCTGCACTAGGCCCCGTAGAAATTCAGGGATTCTGTCCTCGAAGAAAAGACAAAAAAAAAAAAAAAGAATTTTTAGTTGTCGTAGTGGGTGTGTGACAAATTGGTATCAGAGCATGGTTACAACACTTGGCCTGCTTGGGCTCATGAACGAGGTGCACAGAAACTCCATTTGAAGTACTCTTAAAAGGAGTAACCCTCTATCTTAACCCCCTTTATCAAAAGTTGAAGTTAAGAATGAAAATTCCTATTGTGTGTATGCATTTGAAAAATATGAATTATGCGCTAAATATGAATGAATATAAATATTGACTAACAACAAGTGTTTTTCCTACACACAAGCGGACGATCAACCGCGGGAAACTACAGACGCATAGAATGGTGACACACCATGAAGTGGGGGATGGCTCCCACAATAGAGACAAAGAGTCTGACGAAAGGAGAGCGGTAGAGACCCCTCCAGATCTAGCTGAGACTATGAGGAGCATCATGGTCAAACTACAAAGTTGCAAGGTCGACAACGAGAGGTTGATAAAAGAGCAAGAGAAGCAAACAGAAACTAATGCAGTATTGCTACAGAGTTTATCCGACATGCAAAGACAATTGCAGCATGGACTTGACACTAGTCACGCGGACCGATGACAGACAAAGAAAAGTCAAAGTCCACCTGAGATACAGAAACATGGTCTCTTAAGTGGCCACACTGGGAAGAGCACCTCGAGAAAGGTCCACCCCAGAGATAAGGGACAAGCGTCGGATGATTCCTCTGGAAAGGAAACTGGCAACTCAGAGGGATCTTCTAGTAGCAGAACTAGTTCTTATTCCCGAAGAAAATGGAAGAAGCGAAAGCATTCCAAAAGTCATAATCTCGAAGAATTCTAGAAGGCCAAACCACCCTCTTTCGACGGTGAAATAAAGAAGGGGAAGGAAACAGAGGCATGGCTGCTTGGACTAAAGAAGTATTTCAGAGTCCATGACTTCTTAGAAAACTTGAAGGCTCGAGTAGCCACTTTCAACTTGAATGGAAAGTCTTCCATTTGGTGGGAACACCTTAAGAATGTAAAAGGGATTCACGAACAGGACCTATCTTGGGAATGGTTTGAGAAATACTTCAGGAAGAAGTATCTGTCGGAAAAGTATTTCGACGAAAAAACTAAAGAATTCTATGAACTCAAGCTGGGGCAACTCACCATAGAGGAATATGTCAGCAGATTCCTCGAGTTGTTGAGGTACGTACCCTATATAAAAGTAGAAAAGGAAAAGGTGTAAGGATTCATCAGTGGACTACCTAAGGACTATCAGAACAGGATTGAGTTTGACAAGCCAAAGACCCTAGAAGACACTATCTGAAAGGCAAGATATTGTTATGAACAACTTGGGCATCGGACAAAACCTCGCGAAGGCTGGAAGCAGAAGAATAGTTCGGGATTCCAAAAAAAGGGGTTTAAATCCCCAAGATTTAAAAACAATAAAAAGGACTCAAGGATGAGCTTCCCAACCCGAAGTGTACATCAGCAGAATTTCCCCTCCCAGAGTGGAAATAAACCTTCTGGATCTACCCCAGGAAAGATTGATAACCCAAAGAGAGAACCCTTGAAATGTTGGGGTTGTGGAGAAGAACATCTACTAAGGGACTTCCC
>JASDQU010373596.1:23556-41780 GCA_032191745.1 Picea mariana
TTCTTGATAAATATCTTCCAGACAAGTCCAACTTGATTATTAAGCATTTCCAACCAGTATGCCTTATTGGCAACTTCTCCCACTCAAGAAAAGTTGCCCCGACTTTACCCTGCTAGAATTATTCCAGCGCATTGAAATGATGCAATTTATATCATTCCACCTTCTAATGCTACAATATTTTCTAATATGCTTGACCCTTTAGTAATATAGCAATTTTCTTTTGAATCCCTATTCATCTACTCAAGACTAAACTACTTCCAATGGAATGTTATATATTTCCATTAATACTTAGAAGTGATATTGAACCTTCGTTATTCCATCCTTCCTTTCATGTGTACCATACTTCCACAGTGCACTTTGATAACATAAGTGGATTTCTCTCTTTGGGTACTTTTAGATGCAAGTAGCTAAGCCATATATTAACCATTACTTCTTCTTGTATTCATATGCTTGCACATAGAGATGACTCATCCACTCTATGAGTCACACCTCACGTCATGAGACCCTTTCTTTTCTTTTGCAACAAACTTTTCCACCTTCAAGGCTATGGAGTCCTCCTTAACTCCATGTGCATGCAAATGACATTCTTCACCCATTGGATTCATGTTCATGTGAGAATCTCCATTGATTATCCCTTGCAATCCATTCAGACTTTGTAGCAGTTGAATACTAATATTTCTCTCCTCTTTACATAGTACATTGTCAACCTTTCAACCTACTCTGCAGCACTGCACTTCCCTCTATAACTCTTTGTTTCCTTAGCCAATTGCACAATATGTGGCATGATTCCTTGTCCAATGGACCTTGGGACTGTTGTGGAATAGACCCACATGGAATATACCCACACAATATTCATTTATAGAATCTTATCCTCTTGCTAGCATTCCTTTCACACAACACTCTCTGCTTGAGTGCTTCTCTGCTTATTAATAATGCCATGTTATTAAAATCAACCTCTTTTAATTTTTCCAAGTTATTGCACTTCAAATGTGCCTCTATACCACTACATAGGCACTATCATGGGAATCAATACCCTTCTTTACCCAACCTCTAACATCTGAAATGTTTTCCCAAAATTGGCTTGGTTTTGGAAAACTTTCACATTGAGCAATTGCATGGCCCTTAAAGTCCAATTGCACTTTTTCATGTAGACTTATAACACAACCGAATTCTTCCTAGGAGAACCTACTCCTTCTATCATGATATCCCCTAGATTACCTTTCCAATGGTTTTACTCGGGCCTCATTCTGATTTATGAGCTCCAATTATGGCTTCCTGAAATTTCCATTTCTTCTCAATTATGTCCATCAAGTCCACCGGTCACCTTCCTTCTAATTACTTGAGAAATATCCCACTCAAACCTAAAATATTTGGATCCTCCTATCCAATAGATTTCCAATGACTAGTTTCTTGCTCAATTTTGAGCATTGAGCAAAAAGTTATAATCAATTGAGTATTGCTAATTCACCCCTTTTGTGCATCTTCTCCCAAGTGCAAAATAATCTCAAACACCAACTTTGGCCACTTATAGAGGCAAATATTTTAGGAACAAAGGAAACTTTTGTATGAAACTCAAATAAAATTAATGGCAGGGAATTCACAACACCTCTCAAATTTTCAATCTAATGATCCATTCAAGATCTACAACAATCTAGAAATGACAACTTTGCCTATTTTCACCCCATTTTCCAGTCTTAGAATTTTTATCCAAACTGGTTATCTCTCTAACTGTGCACTTTTGGAAAAAGTTCACTAAACCAAAGTTGTTTGTCTTGATGATTAAATAAAATCCAAGTAGATAATTTTTTCTAGATTTCCCATCTAGGGACCCTTTTCCTCTAAAGATCCCAAAAATCCCTAAAAAGTGGCCCAAAATAGTGGGTTTTGGCATCACTACTCAAAACTCCTTGAAATCCGGTCAATCCCTTCACACAATATTTTTATGTCTGATTTTTTAACACTCTAGACAAGTTTCAACAGTAACTGTGCTCCTGCCACTAAGCTTGACCCTGATATTTAAAAACATATAATTTGCATTTTCCAGTAAATTGGAGAATAATTATCCAATGGCCCTCTCTGGAATTTCTGTAGCCCCTAACACTGTGGAAAAAACCCAAAAAATCTTATCCTCTTTTGAGTTAGTATGCTCCTGCTATGGCCCATGTGGTATCCTTGTTGACGTGGTTGTTGATGTGGCCTTCTAGGTCCAAATGGCACCCTGAGATGATGGCATATCATCCACCTAGCCAACCTGGCCCTACCCTGTCAACCTCCATCAACTTCCTCCTTCCCAACACCCTTCTTCTCTTCTTTATTTTTGAATTCCATGCACACACCACTTATGTATTATGCACCAACACTCAACACACATAAGTGCTACACACGCAACGCCAATATTTAGTGTATGTGCACCAATGTTCATTGCCCATAAATTTAATACCATGAACTAATATTCAACACACACAACTTTTATATCACACACCAATATTATGCTCCCACTACTAATTCTACACCCTGCAATGCTAATATTTAACAGAAGCACCATACACCAATATCCCACACATACCACTGATTCTACACTGCACAACATCAATATTTAGCACACTCATTGTGCACCAATATTCCACGTGCACCACCAGTTCTGCACCGCAGAATGCCAATACCGTGCACTAATATCTTACGTGCACCACCAATTCTGCACTGCACAATGCCAATATTTAGCACACAACGCACCCCAATTTTATGTGTGCACCACCAATTCTACATCCCACGGTGCCAATATTTAGCGCACCACCAATTCTGCACCACGCACCACCAATATTTAGCACACATCGCACACCAATATTCAGTGTGCACCTCCATTTCCACACAACGCAACACCAATATTTAGCGCATGTATTGCGCACCAATATTCATTGTGCACCTTCAATTCTGCATTGTGCAGTGCCGATATTTAGCGCACGCACTGTGCACCACCAATTTTGTACCGCACAATGCTAATATTTAATGCGCGTAAGTCTTTTCTTCACTTAGTTGATTTTCCATATATCGAGCTCACGACCATTGTAAAAATGACTGACTCGCTTGTCTAAACCAAATTTAGTCACTTGGAAGTCAAAACGACCCCTCCATAACAACCATTCTAAGTGCAATTTTGACTTGAATTTTCCTAGAAATTTGGGAATTTCACTCAGATTTTACTGTTTTCCACAAATTCGACACAACTTAAATGTCGAGATGATGAATTTACCAACTTCATGTTGATCTCAGGTCCATACAAGCCCAATGTTGAACCAAAAACCTCTAATACCAATATCTAACGTACCCAGCACTAAGATGAGACCCATCAATTCAAAGAACAACTTTGTCTGCTAAATACAAATTTAAAAATTCTCCATACATATAAAATAAAACCAAAGGGAAACAGGCCCATAAAAATTAAAATAAAGCAATATGTTGATTTACTCATGCATTTAACAACATTTGTAAAAACATGAAAGCATCCAGAAAACACACAACAAATACACACAACATATAGATATCCAATTAAGGAGCATAGTAATCATAATAAAACAACAGAACACTTATTTGTTTATAAATATAGCCAACTAGTTGCATACAAAGGATGAACCTCCCAACCATAGGCATTGTTGTTCATTTTCTCTCAACAAAAACCCACCCTCGAGCTGAGCTATGAGTCCACAAGGAGATTTTTCCCTCTAGTTGTTCACTCTTCAGGCTCAGTGACCCAAAACCCAGGTTCTACTCCTACAGCAGTTCCAATCCACCAGCTCTCTCTTCCCCACAACCTGCACGACCCAAGGAATGTACCCCCTTCACTACTCACAGTCCCTTGGGTTGTACCATTCATTTATCAAGGCTTCTAACATGCTCGATTGGCCAAAAATATATCAGCTAGGTACTTTAGGAACTCTTAGTTGTTTCAAGAGTGCTCATATCAGCCTTCACAACGCTCTTGAGCCATTTCCTCAACAAGAAACACATTACATGATTACAACTTGTTTTGCAAGCACACATAACACAGTTCCAACATAAAGCATAGCCCAATAATGGCTACCTTCAAGAATAGCATGGTTGGTGATCTTCCCAACACTCAACTCCCCTCTTGTTTCCCAAAATCTACATGTAAAAACTATCTTCTTTGGCCATACGAATTTCCTTTTCCTCAAGCCAGTTGACTACTCACTACGCATAATGTTGATTGTACTTCAACCACATGCACCCCAATAACTATGGGATGTGAATCTCACACCCACCCTCTTACATGATTTTAATGATTGGCTTTGGTAACACTCAACAACAAAATAGAATGTTATACACAATGATAATAATTTCAAGAAAGCAGGTTGGATTAATACCCATGAATATTTTCCCCTTGGACCCTTCTCTCTTGTGGAATCATAGCCCCCCATCGTTTTCATCATTTTCGTATCGCATTCAATGATTACTACTTTTATTAATCATTTCAATGTACCACTTACATAGTTTGGCCCTCAACCATATTAATCAATACAAGATCTTTGCCCCAAACCTATCGGCTCACCATCCTAAATCACATTTATTCAATTACAGTATAATTTGTGGGGATTAAAATTGGGGATGTTACAAATCTAACTCAAACAGTGATTATTTGAAGGTGTCCTTCACCAGTGTATGTAGTATTCATGCAAGAAAGACACTTGATGTTTCAGCTAAGGGCATTAGTTGAAGGAAAGCCAAGACACTTCAGGACCACTAGGTCCTTTTTAGAAGCATTTGCTACAAACAACCAATAAGATAAAAATTTGCTTTATGAACTATATCAACATAGAGTCCTATTGTTTCATGATAGAAAATGGAATCCTGACCCCTTTGTAGGGGATGCCCAATTGGGGGCCTTCACCTCTTTTAAGAGTAACTAATTACAATGGAAAATTGCATGGACATCTATAGAGCATAATGAGTAGAATTATGGTTTATGGGTGAGGGGTGAAAATTAGAATACATATGTAGTGCTAGGAACACAATAAAAATTGATAAATGCACCTTAGTGGGTACCCCTCATCAATGGAACCAAGAAAGACACTATTGTATATTGTGAGCACAATATTAGCAACATACGGCTAGAAGCTTTGTTGGCCTATGGTCATAGATGGGATTATTTGATAGATCAATTGAAACAAAGGGATTCATTTGGTTATCCTAATTTTAGTGAAGAAGTGAACATAGTGAAACAATATATAACATTCTTAATATGATATGGTACTACCTAGATAGAAATGAACTTTCATTTTCCTTTGATTTGGTGCCCTACACCAAAGTATCAACATTTTTATAAATTGAGACCACAACAAGAAGACAAATATTGGCAGATGATTGAAAGGAATAAACGGTATTATCAGTTATAAAATAATAGGTCTGCTCGTTTTCACCATAGACAATATAGCAATATTGTCACCCAACCATAGGCACAAAGGTCACCCCCAAGCAACTTAACCTTGACAAACAGAATAATTATGGAATCAAACCCTAGAACCAATAGCCAACCAAGGTAGTGTACCTATCTCTCAAGGCTAGCATACCAAGCATAAATTCCAAACCATAACTAGGTAGAAAGTCCAACCATAACCAAAGACCAAGTCACCATTGCAGCAGTTGCAGCTCTCCTCCAATCATGTGCACCACTTGTCCTTATGCAGTTGTGAAGTGAGTGTGACAAATGAGCTCTACTGCACTCTATTTATATTGCTCCAACTCACCTAACTGGGTTGACTTCTCTTCTTGGAGGATAATAACTCAATATTAATTATTCTCTTGAGTCGACTTGTCTTCTGGGGTTATTATCCAATGTTTTAGGGTTTCTCTTGCTTCTCGAAATATTCTAATCTCATCAAAGGTTACACATAGAGGTTAATATATCCCGCAACTACCATAATATCAAAGCTCCCTCCTAGCTAGGGAGGTATTAAAGGAAATGGTCTTGAGCACAAACATACCATTCAACTGGTAGCATCATCATATCCACACAGGCCAAATCATGAGCACCATTATCACTATCCAACTAGATAGTCTCCATGGCAATCAGAACAATTTCATCCAATAGAACACAATTGTGTCTATTCATAGTATTATACAAATACTATCCAGTGGTACACAACCACTCCTAGTAGCACACAGCTTCTAACTAGTGACACATAGTCACAACCAGTGGAACACATCCACCATAGTAGAATACATCTACTGTCTAGAGACATGCAGTCTCCACAACAATCATATCATATGATATCAACCTGCATAACAATATCATGATACAAATTGAGTCATCTGTGCCATTCTTCCACTCACATCTGTGATATCTCGAAGAGTACATGCCCTCAGAAAGTTAAACCCATGATTTATCTGGACTATTATTCTCAAGCATAGAAGAATAATTGTCCATGATTTATGAACCTGGACCACTCACCTAACTAGGTCATTCTTCTGGCACTAATCATAGTGTAACCTGGAGAGAATGAGTCTGCCCTAGAGAATGATTATCCTTGATTGTTGAACCCAGACCATTCACCTAACTGGGCCATTCTTCTGACACTAATCAAAGTGCAACATGGAGAGAATGAGTCTTCCCTAGGGAATGTCTGTCTGGACCATTTCCTATGGAAATGATTGTCCTACATCAACCTCCTATAACGGACCATTCTTTGAAATTGGTCACAACTGTGAACTTTGAAATAATCATTGCCCAGAGAGGCGGACCATTCTACTTGACCACTACTCAAAGTGACTGCCAAGAAGAATGATTTTCCTAGACCATTCCCCCACACTGGCCACAAGGGGAATCATTGTCTATGGTACATCAACAATCTATCGGATCATTTTCATTACAAAAATGACTGTCTGATATGGACCATTTTCCGAACTGAAAAATGATTGTCCGTCAGAAATCTTGGGCCACTTTCCAGACTGGAAGGTGACTTCCCAACTTGGACCATTTTTCGAACAAGAAAATGACTGTCCATCGAGAATCTTAAACCACTTTCTGGACTAGAAAGTGACTGCCCAACCTAGACCATTTTCCAAACTGGAAAATGACTATTCATATATCAATAACATATCAATGCTCCCTCTCAACCTAGGGAGTAATCACTTCCCTTTCCAATAAGGAATTCATCTCCATGCGTCCATGTTATTCCTTAAGTACGCAAACTTTTCATCTTGGATAGAGGCTTTACCAAAATATTTKTTATCTTCTCATCAGTGAAGATATACTAGAGAACTACTTCTYCCMTATGGACATTATCAYGGAGAAAACAATACTTGATCTCAATGTGCTTCAACCTGTCATGGAACATCGGGTTCTTTGAGAGCTTTACACAGCTCTGGTTATCACAATATATCACGGTCGAATCCATCACCTGATCAAACAATCCAGAAACTGGCTTACGGAGCCACACTACTTYTGTACAAGCATCACAAGCTACAATATATTTTKCTTCTGCAGTGCTGAGTGCAACATACTTATGTTTCCTGCTAGCCCAAGATATCATGGAAAATATCAAACTGAAACATATCCAAGAAGCAATTCTTATGTTATCTGCACTCCCTGCTCAATCTGAATCAATAAATCCATGCAGTTGTATATCATAACTCAAACATCCCACGAAGAAGTTTCAAGGCATGATTTGCAATTATTCAATTATCATGGCTAGGTTCCACCTGGAACTATTTTCACAGTAAATAAAATATTCGGCTAAGTATTCTCTAAATACATCAACGAGCCATTCAATTACCAGTACAGGGACGGGTCTACTGGATTAGAGTCTCTCAACTTCTTTAGATCACTCATCATGGGAGTTTGCCATGTATTTGCAATCCATCATTCTAGACTTCTGAAGAACCATTTTGATACACTTCCTCTATCATAGGAATTTTTTACCACTCTTCTGATGTACATGAGAGGCTCTGCACCAATTTGTTTGAATTCATACAATGTCTTCTTCTATCTGCATACAAGGGTCCTTTCTGGTATACCTCAAAACCTTGAGGTTGCTCTACATATGCTTCTTCCTCAATTTCTCTATTGAGAAGAACAGTCTTTTACATCTAACTAATGTAAACTCCAATCTATGGATACTGCAAGAGATATAATGGCTCAGATAGAGGTATATTTGGTTTACTGGAACAAGTTTTCATCCTAGTTTTCTCCCTCCTTCTAGGAGAACCCTCTAGTTTTGAATCTTCACCTTGTATCTATCAATGATTCCATTCATAACTATTTTTCACAATTTCTCACATACATTGTTCTTCATCACAGCTTCCTTCCATTCCTTCTACTTGACTACTTCTAGTGGGTTCAAACCATGCTGGTATTCTTATAACTCTCGGTGTAATAACTAATTCAATTGGTTGTTCTGAATTTTCTTTATTTCTTGGAATATTTATGTTTTCCAATTCTGGGGTCCATAGAGTCTTCTATAGGTTCCATTCCCTTCCTTCCTGAAGATTCCAACTTCTTCCTTTCATCATAGGAATGTAGATGGAAAACCAAGGATACTTAAAGCTTCTTTTCGAATGGCTATTGCTTCCAATTAATAATATGGATAGATACTTCATAGTCTTCATGAATTATTCTTCAATGGATCATATCATTGGGGATTAACTCCCTCCTAATCATGGATTCATGCCTGAATGAACAATATGTGTACTCTTCTTTTGGAATTTTTCAATCATCTCCCTCCATCTGAGAAATTCCATGCTTTCGTCTGCATCCTTATTGCTTTCTGAAAAGTGTCACAAGTCTATTCTAGTTTCCTCTTGATTACCAACAAATTTCAAGTCTGACTCCTTCCGGGTCTCTTCAAATTTGATTTTGATTGCGACTCATCTGGTAGTTGTTACTTATGTAATATCTTCCACGGGAATTGTCACCAAAGGTTGTCAATGTACTTCATCCCTTTTAGATACATTACTTGACTAGTAGTCATTGTAATGGCAATCCTTATCTTGTTATTCTCCCATAGGTATATGACCATCTTATCTTCTAATAAATAGATACACATGATATGTACAGGAACATGGTGTTAGAATCTAAGTGGATGTGTTTGTTTTACCATTGAAAATACCCTTGTCACCCAACCATAGGCCGAAGCCACCCTCCGAGCACCTTAACCTTGATAGAGAATCACTCCGGAAGAAAACCCTAGGCTAGATAGCCAAACAAAGGGTAGCACACCTTTCCCCAAGGATAGCACATCAACAAGAGTTGATCAGATATTCCAAACCCTAGCCAAGAGATAGTCCAAGCGTAACTTCTAGCTGCAGTTGCTGCAATGACTGCTCTCCTCCAAACCTGCGTAGAAACTGGGCAACTGCAATGTGCACAAGTGTTGCTCTGCAATTCTGAGGCTGCCTGCCAGAATGAGAACTGGCTTCCTGTATTTATACTAATTCTGGCTAATTGCCTGGGCTGAATTCTCATTCTAGGTATCTGTCTGTTCAGTATATATTATTATTTCTAGCCAACTTCTTCTCTTGGAGGCTAATAACCTAATATAAATTATCTTCTTGAGCTGACAAGTCTTCTAGAGTTATTAGCCAACTCATTAGGGTTTCTTCTTTCTTCCCAGAGTATTCTATCCTTTTCAGGTTTACACGTGGAAGTAAATAGCTCCCGCAACTACCATAATATCAACACTCCCTCCTAGCTAGGGAGGTATTACAGGTAATGGTCTTGATCACAAAACATACCATTCACTCGGTAGCATCAACATAGTTATATAGACTAGATCATGACTAGATCATGAGCACCATCATCATCATCAGCTGCATCATCTCTCGAAACCATATTCTATCTGAGTAATCATAAATGATGCTCACTCCACGGGGTGATACAAGAGCCATTCTTCTAATCTATAAGAGTAAATGTTTTGAACCATTTTCTGTCTGGAAAATCTCTGTTCATCATTCATCTGGCTGATAATTATTTACCAAATTGTTGACAATCTTCAAGGTAATCGGAACAAAAATATAACACAACTGTGTCTATCCATCACTACAATCCAGTGGTACACTACCACACCAAGTTGCAAACAAGTGCTTGATCAATAACGTATAGTGATGAATAGTGGAACATATCCACCACAGTAGTATACATCTACTGTCATACAGTCTTCATAACAATCATCTGATATCAACCTGCACAGAAACAATGTTATGATATAAACTGAATCATCTGGGCCAATCTTTCACTCACATCTGTGAGATATGAAAGAATATCTTCCCTCAAAGGTAAAATATCAATGATGAGATGTCTGGACTATTCTTCTCAAGCAAAGAAGAATAACTATCTTGATTTCTGAGCCTGGACCATTCCCCACCCTGGGCCATTCTTCCTACACTAATCAAAGTGCACCCTGAAGAGAATATATAAACCCTAAGGAATGCATGTCCCTGATTGTTGAGCCTGGACCATTCCCCACCTTGGGCCATTCCTCCTACACTAATCAAAGTGCACCCTGGAGAGAATGTATAAACCCTGAGGAATGATTGTCCAAACCATTTCCTCTATTAACCACAAGAGGAAAAGATTGTCCTGTATCAACCTCCAAAACAGACCATTCCTCATGTTAACCACAATGATAAATCGTTGTCTGACGAAGCGAGCTAGTCTTCTTGAGTAACCCTCAAGAAGAGAGATTGTCCTAGACCACTCCCCATGTTAACCACAATGGAAAGTTGGTGTCTATGATACATCAACAATCTGGATCATTTCCCATGTTAACCACAATGGGAAATCGCTATCTGTCAGAAATCTCAATCCACTTTCTGAATTGGAAAGGAAATTGCTCATCCTGGACCATTTTTCGAACCGAAAAATGCCTGTCCATAAATCAATACATATCAGTGCTCCCTCCCAACCTGGGAGTCATATATTCCTTTTTCAATAGGGAAGTCATCCCCATGAGCTCCAGCTTGAGTATGCAAACTCTCTCATCTTGAATAGAAGCTTTACCAATATGTTTGTTTATCTTCTCATTTGTGAAGATATATAATGGAGAACCTCTTTCTCCTTTATGAACTTCATCATGGATAATGTAATGCTTGATTTCAAATTTACTTCGTTCTAGAGTACTGGTCTTCTTTGAAGGCTTCATGTAGCTCTAATCAATAAATTCTATCATTGTTGGAACACTGTAACATATCCATGTGGCACTTCTTCTATCATCATGAGATCTAATCTACTGAGTAATCATCTTGATACAATATCTATGTTACAGAGAATCTTCACCACGCTTCTGTTGTGCATTGGAGGTTCTTCACCAAGTTATCTTCTTCCATATGTATACAAGGGTCTCTTTCTGGTATGCCTCAAGGTATTGAGGTTGCTCTTCATATGCTCTTTGTTCAATTGCTCTGGAGAGAAGTCTTTGCATTCATCTTGATGTAGCACTCAAACCTATGGATGATATAATGGCTCATGTAGAGGTATGTCTGGTTTACCAGAACGAGCAATCATCATAGTCTTCTCCCTCCATCTATGAGAACCTTTAGTTCTATATCTTTCAATGCTTTCATTCATAAGTCTTCCATACATTGTTCTTCATCACAACTTTCAGTTCTGCTTGATTGCTTTCATATTAGGCTGGTAGACTTTTGATTCTCGATACAATGACTGGTTGTTCAAGCTTCTCTTCTTTCTTGGAATCTTCATGTTCTTCCTCATGTTTTTCTTTACATTTTGGGTCCATGGAGTTTCTTATAGGTTCCATGCCCTAAAGATTCCACTTCTTTCTTTTATCATAGGATGATCCGGATTTATGTAGGAACACAATGAAATACAGAAATACACATAAACATAGAGATGCAGCGAAAATAAGACTCCATTTCATTAACAACAAATGACTGAAATATGCTTACAGACAAAATGGAAATAAACTAGCTAGGGCGCTGGTAGCTTATCTCTGAGAAGAGATGTGGCCGCTACTCGCATCCGTGAGCAGATGATTACAATAAGGCTTTGAAGGCCCTTTTACAATAAACAGGAATGCCAAAAGTCCTAAACATCCAAAAACCTAACCTTGGGAGATGAAGCACCAAAAGTCATGTGGGCCCCGTTTGGGTAAGTTGGTGCATCAACTTCCCAGGGTCGTAACTTTTGCATACGATCTATGTTTTAGGCATATGATAGCTTGTTGGAAAGATCTATCCGAGGCCTACAATGCTCAAGACAAAATGGCATCATTAGATGCCATTTTTCAACAGCAACATACCCAAAAAAACATCGTTTAGGGCCTCAAAATGGCCTCGGGAGTTCAAGACCCGAAAAAACTGCTAAAAATAGTAAACTGTGCAAAAACTGAAAAACTGAAAGAAGCAATGGTGGGGGTTCAAGTGGAATAGGTGGGTGGCCACCAATATCCACCTGGATCATAGGATCACAAATCTGGATGGACAACCAGGGATACTTTAAGGCTTCTCTTCGAAGAAGACTTCTTCTGAGATTGAACTGAACATGTATTGTCTTGCATGGTTACTACCATGGATATATACTTCATCATCTTCAATGGATCATAGGATTAGCTCCCTCCTAATCCTTGCTTCATGTAAGAGTGCATATAATCATCTTCCTCCATCTAACAGAGTTCACGCTTCTGTCTGCATCTTCATTCTCTTCTGCAATATATAATTGGCTTTCTCTGTCTAGCCAAGTCCATGCTTCCATCTTGTTGTCTTCTACAAAATGTCATAAGTCTTTCTCCAATTTCCTCTCAATTGTTGACTTCTTTTTGTCTTTGATTCTTCTAGGTCTCTTCATGATTGATTCAGCTTATCTTGCAATAGCTTCCACGTGATTTGTTTGATGTATTTCATTCTTTCATGTATTATCTAATGATTTCAATCCTTATCTTTTTATTCTTCCATTGGTATAGTTATTCTTGGAACACATTATCTTATAGGAGATAGATATACAAGATATGTACAGAGACAATGCAAACAAGATATGTACAAGAACTAAGAAGAGTATTGTTACCTTCAGAAGAAGAAGTCTCTTTTGTCCTGCTTAGTCTTCTTTGTAGGTTCCTTTTGTTCGGCAACTGATGCTTCGTGTTTCTCATTCCTTTTCTTTAGCTCGGGACAATGATTCTTGTAGTGGCCATACTTTCGACAGTTGAAGCATTGTACTTATGAGATGTCTTTCTCTTGATTTGACTTCCTCCTTGAACCAAACTTCCTTTCGTTCCTGAAATTCTTGAATCTTGTTGTGAAGGCTTGATCATCGTACTTCTTTTGGGATTTCTCTTTTGCACTGATCCTTGATTCTTATTGAGCACAGCAAGTCCAAAGTTCTTCAAATGTCGGATACTCATTCCTTGTGTTCATGCTTGCGAGAAATGCATCCCACGTCTTGGGAAGACCATTGAGTACTATGTTTACCAATTCCTTCTCTAAAGTGGTCTCTTCAATAGCTTATAGTTGATCTCTTAACTGGGAGATCCTCACAAAGTATGATGTTATTCTGCCATCATCATTCATCTTCATGTCACGGAGCTCATTCTTCAGACTCATAACTTGTCCAATGTTTCTGATCGAGAAGAGATTTGTTAGGGCATCGTACATCTTCTTTGACAAGTCAAGATGGGAGATCTAGGGTATCAAGTGGTCTTTTATGGATTCCACTATGATACTCATGGCATTGATGTCACCGTCTTTGGACTTCTCCATAACTGCAATGTTATGCGGTTCCTTCTCTTTTCCTTCTTCAAACTCTGGTTCCACGATCTTTCCTTTTACGATATCCAACATTTTATTCTTGGCAAGGATGAGGTCAATCCTTGTCTTCCACGCTCTGGAGTTAGAGGCTCCATATAACTTGTTCTCTAACTTCATAGAATAAGTCATGGTTGCTTTGACTTGGTCAAACCCTAGATTTGACCACAAACTCAAACTTGACATCTTAGCTTGCTGAGAGTACCAGGAGATGTGTTAGGCTAGGGCGCATTGATATGTCCAGAGATTAGGTCAATCCCTTCACTTAAGGTGCCTCAACGAGAGGATTAGGGTTTCTGCAACTGCACCTGCTAGTAACCCTAGCGACAGTGCTTTGGTGACTGCTCCTGCTAGGAAACCCTAGCGACAGTTCTTCAACGATCTTAATATCCTTCTGGCTATGTTTCCTTCCAGTGGTTAGACTGAATGAAGGAGGTGTGGGCCCATAACCTATTAGAATCTAAGTGGATGTGCTCGTTTTACCATTGAAAAAACCCTTTTCACCCAACCATAGGCCGAAGCCACCCTCCGAGCACCTTAACCTTGACAGAGAATCACTTCGGAAGCAAACCCTAGGCTAGATAGCCAAACAAAGGGTAGCGCACCTTTCCCCAAAGATAGCACATCAACAAGAGCTGATTAGATATTCCAAACCCTAGCCAAGAGATAGTCCAAGCCCTGGCCAAGAGATAGTCCAAGCGTAACTACTAGCTGCAGCTGCTGCAACGGCAACTCTCCTCCAAACCTACGCAGAAACTGGGCAACTGAAATGCGCACAAGTGTTGCTCTGCAATTTTGAGACTACCTGCCAGAATGAGAACTAGCCTCATGTATTTATACTAATTCTGGCTGACTGCCTGGGCCGACTTCTCATTCTGGGTATCTGTCTGTTCAATATATATTATTATTTCTGGCCGACTTCTTGTCTTTGAGGCTAATAACCTAATATAAATCATCATCTTGAGCCGACAAGTCTTCTAGGGTTATTAGCCAACTCATTAGGGTTTCTTCTTGCTTCCCGGAGTATTCTATCCTTGTCAGGTTTACATATGGAGGTAAATACCTCCCACAGCTACCATAATATCAACACATGGTATGTGCAAGAACTATGTTACAGAAGAATATTGTTACCTTGACTAGAAGAAAAATTCTGCTTCATCCTGTTTGACTTACTTTGAGGGTTCTTTTTCTTTGGCAATTGTTGCTTCATGTGTTTCCTTCCTTTTCTTTAACTCAGGACACTGGTTCTTGTAGTGACCATATTTTTGACAATTGAAGCATTGTATTTTTGACATATCCCTTTCTTGATTTGGTTTCTTCCTTGAGCCAAACTTCTTCTTATTCCTGAATTTCTTGAACTTTGTTGTGTAGGCTTGATCATCATCTTTCTTTTGGGATTTCTCTTTTGCACTAATCCTTGATTCTTCTTGTGCACAACAAGTCCAAATTTCTTCAAATGTGGGGTACTCCTTTATTGTGCTCATACTTGCGCCAAATGCATCTCATGTCTTGGGAAGGCCATTAAGTACTATATTTACTAGTTCCTTTTCTGAAATGATTTCCTCAATATCTTGTAGTTGATCTCTTAACTGAGAGATTCTTACAAAGTATGATGTTGTGTTGTCATCATCATTCATTTTCATGTCACGGAGCTCATTCTTCAGACTCATTATTTTCCCAATATTTATGACTAAGAAGAGGTTAGTTAGGGCATCGTACATCTTCTTAGATGATTCAAGATAAGAAATGTTGGGTATCAAATGGTACTTTACATATTCCACTATGATACTCATAGCATTGATTTCATTGTCCTTGAACTTCTCCATAACTGCAACATTCTGAGGTTCCTTCTCTTTTCCTGCTTCAAACTTTGGTTCCATGATCTTCCCTTTCACGATATCCAACACTTTATTATTGGCAAGGAGGAGGTCAATCCTTGTCTTCCATGATCTGAAGTTAGAAGCCCCTTCTAACTTGTTTTTTGACTTCATAGAGTACGTCATGATTTCTTTTACTTGGTCAACCTTTGACTTTGACTAAAAACTCAAACTTGACGCCTTGGCTTGTTAAGAGTACTAGGAAGTGCATTAGGCTAGGGCACACTAGATTATCTAGGAATTAGGTCAAGTTATTCGCTTAAGGTGCCTCAACACAAGGGTTAGGGTTTCGTTGTTATAGCAAAAACTTTGACTGCAACTGCAACTGCAACTGAGCAAATCCTCCCAATCTACCTTTTAGTGGTTAGACTGTGCGAAGATAGTGTGCGCCGATAACCTGTTAGAAAATAATAGGTATGCTCATTTTCACCATAGACAATATAACAATATTGTCACCCAACCATAAGCACAAAGGCCACCCCCAAGCACCTTAACCTTGACAGACAGAATAATTCTGGAAGCAAACCCTAGAACCAATAGCTGACCAAGGTAGTGTACCTCTCTCTCAAGGCTAGCATACCAAGCATAAATTCCAAACCATAACCAGGAAGAAATTCCAACCATAACCAAAGAACAAGTCACCACTGCAACAGTTGCTTCTCTCCTCCAGTCATGCGCACCACTTGTCCTTATGCAGTTGTGAAGTGAGTGTGAAAATTGAGCTCTAGCGCCCTCTATTTATACTCCTCCAACTCACCTAACTATGTTGACTTCTCTTCCTGGAGGCTAATAACTCAATATTAATTATTCTCTTGAGTTGACTTGTCTTCTAGGGTTATTATCCAATGTTTTAGGGTTTCTCTTTCTTCCCGGAATATTCTAGTCTTGTCAAAGGTTACAAATAGAGGTTAATACCTCCTTTTACCATATTTCTTCTTTCTCTTTACATCCTTTTGGTATGATCATTGATCCTTTACTAACCAAAGATGGTACATTTTCCCAAAGGTACTATTTCATTCATAACTTGGTATTTCATTGAATTCTATTAATATATTAGGAAGATTTGTGTATATTTCATATCTAGTTTATAGGATGAATATTGATACACGTCGTGCTACAGGTTATGAATGATGTAGATCCAAGTTTCCATTGTTGTGAAACCATTTCTATGGATATGTGAGTTCCAGCCATTGCATTTTGTGTTTACATTGTTGTGGAACTATTGCTATGGATCTATTGGTTACAGCCATTACATTATGTGTTTCCATGTGCTGTGGATTTGTACGATACCTTTGTTGCATATCCATTGCCATGGAACCATAGATTCATCCTAATGTTGAGGAACATACAGATGTTGCACTAGAATTATTTTAATGCACAATTCCATTTTTAATTAAATAACAACATCAAGTTGGTTATCAATTTGTTGTTTTGGTTGAGAGATGTTGCCTACCAAATTTATTCTATTTCTTTTGTACTTATTATCTCAAGACTTTGTTTTGCAAACAACTTAATAATCTTTGATTCTCAAGCATGCTATATTTAATAATTTGAATGAAACCATTACATTATATGCCTATAAAAGCAGTGTCTACCACTAAGTGAAAGGGGGACGAGACATACATATTTGTATAGATACTTTGCTATAATATAGTCAACTTGCTTAGTTTTTCCTTCCAACCCTTCTATGTATGAATTGAGTGAAAATAGTTCTAAGTATTGAGTTAATACTTATTTTTTGAAGCTTTCCAGCACCTTACTCTGAAGAGGAAGGGCCCACTCTAAGGTAACATGTGTTGTATTACTTGTTGTTTTGTAATTAGTTACAATATTGTTCATAACCTATCATTTTATTGATTGTTGTAGATTGAGTGAATGTATATATTTGCTACTGAACAATTTACAGTGTGTTGCTACAGAACATGGAACATACTTGTGTGCCACTGATCTTTGAGTTGTAGGTTATAATTATTTTTATGTTGTTATGCTTTCTACTTTCTATATTGTATTGCTCTATTTCCTGTAAGTAGAATCAGATTTCTAGTTAGAATAGGACAACATGATAGTGTTTAGCTTATAAACAAGTTCTTGAGACCTAAATATATTTTGCACAACACCTCACAAGCGTACAATCCCTAGGTTGAAAATTAAATGCACTAGTGAGCTAGATGCCATGTCAATAATTAAAAGGCATTTAGTAAACATGTTAGGGGGTCAAAAAAAGCTACAACAAAGTAATGATAAGTACAAAGAGAAGGCACATCAAAAAATGAGAATGAAGACATTTTAAGAAGGAGACTTAGTCATGTCTCATGTAAGGAAGCATAGGTTTCTAAGGGAACTTATAAAAAAATGAAGTATATGAAGATAGGACCATGCAAAATCCTTAGAAAGATTTTTTATAATGCCTATAAGTTGGATCTACAAGAGGACATGGAGATTTCACTAGTTTTTAATATTACAAAGTTTTATGGGTACCATGAAGGCCTTCAAAGAAATAGAGGTAGTTGAGAAAGAAAAAGTGCAATATTAGCAAGAACATATTTCAGCCAAGAAGCAAGAGGATATTGAAGAGGTTTTAAT
>JASDQU010373597.1:5475-22295 GCA_032191745.1 Picea mariana
ACACTCATTCAAAAAAGAGAAGGAGAAGATTAACATATCTGAACCAGTTTGTGGGAAGACAAAGGGAACAACCACGTTCCTCCCAACTATAGAATCAAATAGTCAAATCACTTCCCCAGTTCACCCCCTATCCTGACCATGAGTTCATGAGGGCTAACTCGGAAACTCCTCCTCAAAATTGTCCCTCATTTTTCAGTAGACTCCTCTTGCCTCACACTCAATCAGTAGTGTTCATAACAACAAGAAAAACAATAGTCTCTTCTCCCCAACATACTAGGAAACATCCTTCCTCCTCACATATGCTATTTAACAAAACAATCTTTTTGACTGGGTCTTTCTTCCCCCCCCCCTTCGGAATTTTCGCAGCTTTCTAAATCCCTAATTTTTAGGGGCTACCAATGGCCAAATCACTGATTTTCCACTTGTAACAATCAACCTAGAGGTAGTTCCAACATGTTCCCCACTCATGGAGTCATCGTTAGCTGATTTTAACATGGTTGTTCCATTTGTCCTCCTATAATCAATATAAAATATTATGTTCTCATACAAGTGTCATAGTCAAATAGTTAGTTGGGTCAAATCAGATTTCTGCCCAATAGTCATAATAATTAATTAAAATTATCAAATTCAAAATTTGGAATTGCCATAAATGGAAAAACATTTCCAAATTCGAATTTACTAAAAACGGAATAATTTTCCAACAATTTTTTAAATTTCAAAAATACTTTATTTTTTGGGGGACGTCACATCCTTTCCCCCTTCAATAAAACATTGTCCTCGATGTTCATTCCTTTCTTGGAATAGGATTGGATGAGATTTCCGCAAATCTCCCTCCAACTCCCAAGTGGCCTCCTCAGGACTAAAGTGCTTCCATTTCACCTTTACCTGAGCGACAACTCTATTCCTAAGTGCTATTTCTCTCCAGTCCAGAATACACAGGGGTTCCACCTAGAAGTCTCCTTTGGGTTCCACCTGTACCAAGTTCCAATCAATCATATGAGTAGGGAATGAACATATTTTTTAAACAAAGAAACATGAAATACATTATGAATTCTTATATCAGCTGGGAGTGCAAGTTGGTATGCTACGGGTCCAATTCGAGCTAGTATCTCGAAGGGCCCACAAATCCTGGGTGCCATCTTGGCATAGTTCTCTAACTTCAACGAAAATTTTCGGGCTTTGACCTTCAAATAAACATGGTCTCCCACTTGAAATTCCAAGTTTCTTCTTTTCTGATCTGCATAGCTCTTATGTCTGTCCCATGCTTCTTTTAATGTTTGTTGTACCTTCCTTACCATGTTCTCCATTTCTTGTAGAATCTCTAGTCCAACCATGAGTTTTTCAACCGGGTTATCCCAATTAATTGGATTCGTACACTTTCTACCATACAGTACCTCAAAATGGCTTAACTTAGCCAAAGTTTGGTGCCCATTGTTATATGCAAATTCTACTAAGTGTAGATAGTTGTTCGGTTTTGTTCTTACGTACATGCAGAGCATATCCTCTATGATTTGGTTTGTCCTTTCGATCTGTCCATCCATTTGTGGGTGATAACTTGTACTGAAATTCAAATTAGTATTTAGCCCTGCAAACAATTCCTTCCAAAAAGAGGATGTGAATTTTACATCTCTATCTGAAATCACCATTTTAGGAATACCATGCAGTCTAAAAAAAAAATTCATAAATATTTCAGCAATGTTTATAGCTTTAAAAGTAGACTTTACAGGAATAAAGTGTGCAGACTTACTCAGTTTATCGATTACAACCATAATAGAATCATTATGTTTCTGAGTTTTAGGCAAACATGTTATCAAGTCCAGCGATATGGTCTCTCATTTCCATTCTGGTACTGGTAATGGTTGTAATAGGCTGACTAGATGCTGGTGCTTGGCCTTAACCTACTGACAATCTTGGTACCTAGCCAAGTATTCTGTTGTTTCGCCCTTCATATTAGGCCAGTAAAATAGTTTTCTAAGTGTTTTTATCGTTTTCTGGTATCCTCGATGGCCAGAATACGGTTTCTTATGCACTTCGTCCAAGACTATTAACTTTAGCTCTGCTAATAGTCCCTTCTTGTAATTACTTAGTTCTGGTTTATCTAAGTTTGCGGTACTGTTTTGTAATTATGCCATTATCTTAGTGTAATTTTCGCCGTTAATACATGTCGTCCTTATTCTTTGTTCTAGATCGCTTTCTACCCTGTTGATATTTATCTCAAATAACCCATGGACTCTTCTGCTTAAAGCATATGCTACCTTATTTTCCTTGCCCTTGATATGTCTGACTTCGAAGTTGAATTCTCTCAAGAAGGCTAGCCATCTTGCATTAAGATCTGGTTGGATAAACAAATATTTCACACCGCTATTATCCATCAATAGTAGAACTGTTATGCCCATTATGTAGTGTCGCCTCATTTTCAAGGCGTGTATTACCGTTGCCAATTCTAAGTTGTGAGTGACATAATTTTTCTCATGTTCTTTTAATTTTTGGGACTCATAACAAATCACGTGTCTATCCTGAGTTAGGACACCACCTATTCCTTCTTTACTTGCATCAACACATACAGTGAAGTCTTTATCTGGGTCTGCTACCTTCAATATGGGTGCAGTTGTCAATAATTCCTCCAGCTTGTTAAAACTGTCTCAACACTTCTGTGACTAGTTAAACTTGGTCCCTTTATTTTGTAATGACGTGATAGGGTAGGCTATCTTCGAAAACGCTTCTATAAATCTACGATAATATCCGGTGATTCCCATGAATGACCAGATATCCACTACATCCTTAGGTATCGGCCATTCCATGATGGATTTTATCTTCTCAGGGTCTACGACAATGCCTTCTGCTGAAATTACATGTCCTAGATATTGTATTTCCTTTTGATAAAAGTCACACTTATCAAATTTGGCGTACAGTTTGTGTTTCCTCAACGTTTGCAAAACTATTCTTAAGTGCTCATCATGTTCTTCCTCCATTTTAGAATAGACCAGAATATCATCAATAAATACTACTACGAACTTGTCTAAGTACTAACTGAAAATATTGTTCATCGGGCACATAAACATGGCTAGTGCATTAGTGAGTCCGAAAGGTATGACTATGAATTCTTAGTGTCCATATCTTGTTCAAAAATATGATTTTTTTATGTCCTCATCTTTTATCCTAACTTGATGATAACCGGATCATAAATCCGACTTTGAAAAGATCTTGGCCCCACCTACTTGATCGAACAGATCATTTATCCTTGGTAATGGGTATATGTTATTAATAGTCATTTTGTTCAATTGTCTATAATCGATACATAGTCTTAGAGTACCGTCTTTCTTTTTCACAAAGAGGACTGGTGCCCCCCATGGTGAAATACTCGGTCTGATATACTCTTTCGCCAACAATTCCTGTAATTGTATTTTTAATTTTGTCAAATATGATAAACTCATTCGGTAAGGTGCTTTTGAGATAGGGGCTGAACTAGGTAGTAGGTCTATGGAGAAGTCTATTTCTCTCCTGGAAGGTAATTCTGATATCTCATCCACAAACATATCTCTGAATTCACGTAGGATAGAAAAGTCTTCTAACTTTGGATTATCTTCTTTTTCTAATAGATTTGTTACTTGGATGGCATAAACTTGACATCCCTTTCTCATACATTTCTTAAATTGCATCACTGAAACTTTTCTAACTGATACAGGTTTTTGTATACCTTGGGATGTTCTAGTAGTGTCGTAGTCGTCTTTATAGTTAAGTGTCTTTGTATAACAATCTAGTACTATTTTGTGCTTTTCCAACCAATCCATTCTGAAAATCATATCATAAGACCCTAGTGGTAGGATGTTCAGACTTTTTCTTATGTTTTGACCATCTAAGCTGAACTCGAAATTAGAAATAAAGTCAACTACTTTCCTTTTAGTTCCTGTTGCTAGTTGTACCAGCCATGATTTTGCGTTCTTCAATTTCTTAATTTTGTTTGACTCTACTACATTAGGAGTAATATAACTTAACGTAGCTCTAGGGTCAATTAAAATAGAAATTCAAGTGTTATTGATTTTACCTTCGATCTCTACCACAGAGGACTAGTGGTCAGCTTGCCGACCATCTATGGCTGCATTTATTCAATGCAGGCTTCTACCCATGTCACCCACCATTGAGGCTTCTTGCAAATTATGAACAACAGTTCTGTTTGTTGAAATTAAATGTGGATAGTTCCTGTTTAGATGAGGTTCTCCACATTCCTAGCACTTTAATGGCTCACGGGGGTTGTCCCCAAAATTCTTCATTCCCAAATTTACCAGTTTACCGTTGCCTTGCGTATTTGGATGGTTGGAGTGAAATCCTTTCTTGGAAATCTTTTTACTGCATTCCGATAAGGAGATGCCTGGTATCCCCTCTGTTGTTGGTTCATTCAATCTTGTTTCCTATCCTTCCAGGCTTTGGGAAACTTTGCCCACTGTTTATACTGGTCGTAGCACATTCATTCTTTCCTGAATACTTCACTCAAGGATTTGGGGTTGTCAAACTCAATTCTGTCCCTGTAGGACTGTGGTAAATATCTTAAGAATCATTGGATCTTTACCTTATCCTCCTGGATGTACGGTACGAACCTTAGTAATTCCAGAAATTTGTTTATAAGGTCCTCCATCGTCATCTATTCAAGTCAAAACTCATAAAATTCTTTCATTTTCCTTTCATAATAGCTTTCAGAAAGGTATTGTTTCTTGAAATACTTCTTAAAGTCAGACCATTCCAACTATTTCTCCTTTAGGACCTTGGCCAATTTCAAGTCTTGCCACCAAATGTTGGCCTTCCCTTTCAGATTGTAGATGGCCATTATGACCTTCATATTCTTGGAATAGTTGTAGATCTGGAAGTATTTTTTTATGTCCAACAACCATGCCTCAACTTCTTCTCCTTTCCTGGATTCTCCATCAAAGGTAGCTGGTTTAATCTTTTTAAATTCTCCTTCAAGGTGGTCTACTTGTTTCCTTTTTCTGTCTGTTTTAGTTTTGTCTTCAATTGAAGGTGTTCCTTCAGACGAACTATCTCCTTTTTCTTTTCCAGGCCTAGAATTTTTGGATGCCTTTTTACTGACCTCTTCATCATGGTTATCATCCTTTGGGATTTTCTTGGTCACTATACTGCGTAGCAGGACTTCATTTATCTCTTGTTGTTCCTGTTGTGATTTCTTTATTTCTCATTGTCGGCTTTGAAAACCTACAACTCAACAATGAGATTCCTCATTGTTTCTATCACTTACGTGGGTGAGATTTCGTCACTGTTCTGTCTCTAAGTTTCAGGAAGTCTATGTTTAGGATTTCCATCGATTCTGATTTCCCCGTCATCTTATGCTGCCATGATTAACATAAAATAGAAATTTTTTATGTTTGTAACAATAAAGGTTTATTAGTTTTGCATAAGTTAAAAGAAATATATATATGCCAAGAAATTAATGTGGCCTTGTTCAAGGCTCAATGTTGTAATCTTTTCCCTGATACCATATGTAATGAACCCCATATTTACCAAAAAAAAATAAAAATTCTTACATAGTTTCTTGGTAGAATAAGGATCCTAGTTATGCCATCCTAATGTCGATTTGATCATGAACTCTATAATAAACTTTGTTTTAAAATTCTATTACAAAGTCCTTGTTATAAACTCTTAATTCTCCATTTACCACAAGATTTCTTATTCGTGTCATGATTAGGATGTTAAAAGGAAAGGTCCCCAAAACTATTTGGCAAACCCCCTTCTGCTTTTAATATGTACTTGTATACCTATAGGCAACACACCTAAGGAAAATCTCATAACACATGTTGAAACTCGCTTTAAATGTCACAAGACTTCAAGTTTGCGCATAATTACACCCATGGAGTTATGGCAGAAAGCCTTAAATAATCATTAATCATGAAAGACCTGGGGTCAAGTTTTCTCTTACACCAGAAAACTAACCTAACTACCAAGTTCTGGTTAGAATTCACGATTGATTATAGCGAAGGTACGAGATCCAAGGGCAGTGGAATGTTGACGACTAGGTTCTTATTGTTGTCTCGGGTTTAAACAGAGGGTGAAAAGGGTTTAATCCAAGTCATGATGGTGTCCCATCCTAAACTCCTTTAAGTGGATGAGGTGTATTACTATTGTAAAATTTAAAACTTTGAAATTTCATTGAATGTCATCCCACAATTCCCTATGTATTTACTGGCTCCATACTCAAAGTGTCACATTCATTCTACCATTGTCACATTGCCATCCATCCTCTGCACTCCCTACATTTACTATGAGGCGACAAGATGCCGCTTAGGTTTAGAATATGTTTACAGCTTTTTCATTCGTGATTTTTCTTCATGGAGGTTCGACATACACCAATTCCAGAATCGAAGACTGTGAGTTATGATGGTCACTCCATGGTTCCACTACCAGTGCAACCCTGGCCCTGGTAAGTTTCTTTGAACACAATCCTAAATAGGTAAAAGAAAGGGGAGATGTAATCTTCAGAAAATAAATAATATTAGGCACTCTGTTACTTTATTGGTTTTCTGTCTTGTTTCTTTTTTTTTTCATATCTATTGTATTCTTCTTTGCGGATAATTTTCTTCGTAATATCCTTAGAAATCGCCCATAGTACCGAGAAAAACAAAAGGTTTTCTCCTTGAGATTGTCAGTACGCCTTCTTGGCTAGACGTTTGGGATCTCTCTATAGTAGTCACCGAAGTCTTTCAGGGTTAAGGTTGTTTGCCAGTATATGCCACCGCTCAAATAAGTGATGCGCCTTTGTTTGTTATCAGAGGGAGGTCTCTCTGTGAAATGCCTAAATTGTGGTACATAGGTCATTTTGTTTTATTATCCTATTATCGTTTTCCCTCAAGAATCTGACGAAGATAGGTTGACTCTGTGTATAGTTCATTGATGTCAATTCTTTCTGTTTGGTATGATAATACATTATATTTCTTTTTATTTATTTTCCCTAGAAGGGATGGATTCGTTGTTCTGTAGGTTTACTAGAACCTCAGATGATCCATCTATTACCCTTACCATTTTTGTTTTCTTCAGATACCTTGAATATTCTACTGGGATCCCTACAACATAACCCTTTCGGATGTGTAACAGAGTCGTGTCCTCGGGCAGTGATTCCTTTACGTCATTCAAACACCATAGTGTGATGGATCTGTCCTTTCTATTCATTTTGTATATCTATGAATTATAGTTTTTGGCTCAGGACTAATTCAGATCTAACCTTTAATTGTATCTAAATGTTGTATGAAAAGTCTATATTATTACTGCAGCTCTCTCTTGTGGTAAAGTTTGTACAATTTCCAAGTTAAGGGTTTCGTTATAAAACTTATTATTGTCACTAATGATGGGCCTTGTTGTTGTGAGGACCCATCAGAGATCATATGCACCCTCCTCCCTCGAAAAAAACATCCAGACAGACAACAAGCAATGGGGCAAGTATTCGAACCCACACATCAACAAGATAAGTATATGTCTGAAAGGGATAACATTGGTTTAACTTTTAAGGTATCATTGTAATATACTTTTCTTTATTATTTAATCCTCGATTAAAGAATAACGTCTATAGGACTTGAATCTTGCAGGGTATCTGTCCATGCAAGTCTTGGATGCCCGTTGTGGCCTTCTACACAAAATGTATTATGGTTCTGAGCCTCTCACTCCCCGACTAACTCTACAGGTTCTAGAATCACCCACGGGATCATGATTCAATTAGCTTCATTATTACTAGTTCTGTGTCTACTATAACATTTATTGGAGTAAACCCTTGAGCTCATCCTTCCATAAATGGTATAACGCTAGTTTCATGTATGATTATTGAGTCTGTAATAAATAGTCTGGTCAACTATGTAATATACTTATTTTCTTGAATTATTAGAAAGACAGTTCTATTCAGATTTACTCGAAATGAAAACCTGTGGCAAAGTATTTATGTATTTAAAAAAAAATTGAACACTGTACTTATTATTTATGCTATTTGACTCTGTTCTAAGCCATTGACCTAACTCGTTATAGAAAGGAAAGGGTTTTCCCATATATTTTTTTTATAATATATTCACTGATAGCTTTTGGTCTGCTGTATTCGATTTAAAATGGATGAAGTGCATTGGTTGTTTGTTTCACTAGAGTATTCTAACTCTTATGCATTTAACTTATAGTTATGGTTTTGTGTGTGTGTCGAAAATTTATCATATTCAGAGTATAGGAGAGAATGCTTATGAATAAATTCATGTATATAGCTGTATATACATAATTGTTTATGTAGGCACTAGGATATCTATTTCATTATCATGCATGCTCATAGAAATTAGATATATACTGGTTACAGTTCTAACGTGGAAGTGGATTGATTCGAAGTAGCTTAAATCCATACTAAGTGGCAGATAGCATCCTGTTTTCAGTTATAAATATGAATTTGTATTTACAGAAATATAATTATTCCAATTACATATAGACTAGTTCTCAATTTGTTCATGCTCAGATGATCATACCAAGAATTTCGACATAAAGGAAATACCTCTATTCTAGCAGAAATCTAGTTTCAGAAATTGGTTACTTCCAGAATTAAATCACACCAACCCATTCCATAATCTAATAAATGAGATAAATTCTAACTTTCATACAGACTTTTAATGATTGTGCTACACTTATAACTAATTCACTCCATAGAGATAGAAATAATTTGATTTAGACACAACAGTTACATTACATCATATATACGATCTTACAAATATATGCATTACAACAATCAGATATGCATATATGCTCATTCAAAACAAAGAAGGAAATTATTTCAATTCAAATTTAACAAGAACAATACATCATATATATATATATATATATATAGATACGCTCATTCAAAATAGAGAATGAGAAGATTAACATATCTGAACCATTTCGCGGGAAGACAAAGGGAACAACCACGTTCCTCCCAACCATAGAACCGACCAGACAAATCACTTGCCCAATTCACTGCCTAGCCTGACCATGAGTCCATGAGGGCTAACTCGGAAACTCCTCCTCAACAATGTCCCATAGTTTTCATCAGAATCCTCTTGCCTCACACTCAATAAATAGTGTTCATAACAACAAGAAAAGCAATAGTCTCTTCTCCCTAGCATACTAGGTAGCGTCATGCCTCCTCACATATGCTATTTAACAAAACAATCCTTTTTCCTAGGTCTTTCTTTCCCCCCCTTGGGAATTTTCATATCTTTCTAAATCCCTGATTTTTAGGGACTGCCAATGGCCAATTCATTGATTTTCCACTTGTAACAATCAGCCCAGAGGTAGTTCCAACATGTTCCCCACTCATGGAGTCATGGTCAGCTGATTTTAACATGGTTGTTCCATTTGTCCTCCTGCAATCAATATAAAATATTTTGTTCTCATACAATTGTTATAGTCAAATATTTAGTTGGGTCAAATCATATTTATGCCCAACAATCATAATAATTAATTACAATTATCAAATTCAAAATTCAAAATTTCCATAAATGGAAAAAAATTTCCAAATTTGAATTTACCAAAAACGGAATAATTTTCCAACAATTTTATAAATTTCAAAAATACTTTATTTTTTTGGGGGATGTCACAGAAGCTATGTGTGTAGATCAATTGCCCTAGTGTGTAGTACTCTATTTGACTGGTAAAGCTCCATGTTAAGAATAAAAGTTAGATCTGAAGAAAGGAAGCAGATTTGAATAAAAGAGGTAAGATCTTAAAGCTTTGTGCTCTGATAAAGGTAAGAACAATGAAAAAATTTGATTGAAAAGATAAAATTTGAAAGATTTGTGCTCTGTTAAAGGTAAGATACATGGAAATTTTTGTTTTGAAAGTATGGATCTAGTTATGTTTGATAAATTTTGTCCTAGACTAAAAACTAGGGCACATCTAGAAGAAAGAAGATTTGATATGAGTAGATCCGATAGAAATAATGAAAGATATGTTATTCCTATCCATAGATAGGATTTTTGGAATAAAAAATGGATGCAGGATCCTAGAAAAAAAAAATTGCAGGTTGGTTACTGTGATCCTAGTGTGCAGTACAAGAAAGGTTGGGGATAATTTAAGAGAAAGAGAGTTTTAACGCTTTGCTACCATTGCAGAAGACTGGGACATCTTGCTAAGGAATGCCCTGGTAGAAGACCTAGTTGTCTTTGTTGTAAATCTATGGACCATGAAGTTATGGATTGCCCTAGAATGATTGCTAAGGTTGAAAGAATGAATATGAGACAAGAAAACCCTGAGGAAGACCAATAAACTAAGACCATGGAAGAACCCAAGAAAGAATCAGAGATTGTATTACTACAAATGAAAGAAACCTTGAACGATCACAGAGATATCAACTTATCAGAAATCTTCAAAGAAAAAGAGTGCATTGAAACAAGAATAGGAGACTTCAACATTGACTATGTTTCAGATGAGGAAACACAGGTGAATATCATGACATAAAGAACCTAGGAAATTTTGGGATCGCAAGAACTTTAGCATGCTCACCCCTCATAGGTATCCCACTAGAACTAAGGGGAAGAGGTCGAGGATAATACCCCAACCAAGGAATATGGAAATCGTGAGGTCCACTATTATGAACGTGATGAAGATACCCCATTTTAGAAGGCACCAGGAGGTTAACGCGTGTGTTAAGCTCCTATTGTCATGCTTCCATGGTGTCTATCTATTGTTGGATATACGCATCACCATCGATCTGGCACTAATCCATCGGATCACCGTATTGAGTATGCAAGGACTATACCCACAATACTTTTACCCATAAAAAGATGTAGACCGCGCCCTGGCATAGAAGATTAAAGATACCTATGATGATCTAGAGAAGGGGAAGTGAGACTACAAGGTAGCCTCCATCCAGAATGGAACAGTGTGCCTCTCTTAGTAAGAAAGAACAAACCCACGCAGGTTACGGGGTTTGTTGTTGACCTCAAAGAAAAATGTGTGGAGGGGCTACAAATGAACTGGGCCAACTACTTAGTTAACCAGTTAGACCAATACTGCCACGAAGCTCAGGATCAGGGCTATGAGTTTCATTTTAGTTGGTTGTTGATCCTCATCATGTTCATTGCTTGGGAGATGTCGAAAGGTGCAACCTTCCCTGAAATAGAGCCATCTGAACCCTTAGCCACAAATTTCATGACGCTCTGTTATTCGAGCGATATGGGAAAACAATGACAGTCAAAGGCGGTGTTCCACACCTACTACCTGTAGTTAAAGAGGGCTATTGAGGTTGTCCCTCATATGATGTCGAACACCTTGCACTGGTTCAGGCCATTTGTTATGTTCCACACAGACAAACATTTTATCTATATCACTGTGCACAGAGACAAACACAAACAAGTACTACAGAGTTATTAAAATCTCACAGAGGAGGACCTATACGAAATAACTAAGGAATGGCCTGTAGAGATCCTTATCCCTGTTGACCCCACAGAACTGTCTAACCATGAACTAATCAAAATCCCGGTGGTCACTCGAGAAGAATATGATACACCTGGAACTAGCCGAAGGAAGAATACATAAGAGGTACATAAGCTAAACAATGCATCAGAGGAAAATTCCTCATAATCACTAAGAGGAGGAGGTGATGATGAAGTAGACAGAGAAGAGAAAATTTGAGAAGAAGACGAGCAGAAGCAAGGAAAATTAACACCGCCTAGGGATCCCATTAATGAGGCCGAAGCATCCAAGAAAATAAAGGTCCCCCCCATGAAACCTACATCATGGAAGAAGTCCAAATATAGTAAACCAAAACTGCAGACTGTGCTCATGGTTAATGACTTCGACTTCATTATCGCAGCTGTATCCGATGACTCATAAGATATTTTGTAGAGTAATGAAGAAAAACAAGAAACCATGTATGAAAGGCTTGAAGTGGAGATGAGAGGGGTACAACATTCCCTTCACTCCAGTCATGCAGTGTCCACTGTGCCCCAACCATCAGAAGAAATAGATTTGGGAGATCAGCCTACCCAACTCTACAGACTAGCTGATGCGACCGAAGTGCACCTTTTCAGTATCCAAGAAGAAAAAGAGCAGGCCATAGAGGCCCTGAAGCAAGTACAAGAGGAATTCCTAGAGAAATGTCAAGTTGCACAATAGGAAAAAGACGACCTCCAAACAAAGTTTGAAGAAGAGAGAGTGCAGATCCAGCAAGAGAAAGAATAGTTTCTCGTAGAGAAGCTCAGAGTCAAAGAAGAAGTCAACATAGCACTTCTCTCTATGACGGCCTTAGAGAAAATAGAGGAATACCCAGTGGAGAATCAAGTAATGAAACTTCTTGAAGCCATCTAGTAGCTTCAACAAATAATAGCATAACTGGAGTTACAAACAATACCAAGCACTCTGCAGGACATGCGAGACCAAAGAGAAGAAATTGCCCAAAGCGTTGTTGAGAGAATTAGAGCATTAGCTTTGGAATGTAAAAAACCTTAGCAGTAGAAGTGCACAGACTTATGAGTGACTTACTGAGGACCCTGAACTGAAGACACTGGAGTCACAGCTCCAGGAGGTAAAGAAAAAAGAAGCAATAGTATAGGCACAGTTGAAACTCTTGTCAGCAGTTGAGAGGATGAAAAAATCCTAGAAATAATGCACTACTCAGCAGTAGGTTCATACCATACAGAGAAAATTCATGGAAGTGACTCGGAGGCTCCAACCAGTCCAAGACAAAGATTTCCTACTTTTTGAGGAGATTGAAGGACGATAAGCAGAGCTAGAACAAGTAGTCACTACAGTCAAACAACGCTTGGAAGGACCTATGAACGATGCATTTATTCAAGAATTCTCCAAGCAGGAGGCCCTGGTGAAGCAGTAGGTTGAAGCAACTCGAGCCAAGCTCGAGGATTTTGAAGCAAATCTACCTAGATTAGAGTGACTCGGGACAAGTCACAGGTGAGTGTTGGGGGCCTGTTGGCCCTTGACCAAATTTTGAAGAACCTTGTTCATGTTTGACCTCTTTTTGGGACTTCGACAAGATATTGAAGGCAGAGCACAAGTAAAAGCAGAGATCGTAGGATCTCAGCCCCCTTTCATGGTTTTTTGGGTTTTGGGTTTATGTAAAGAGTATTGGATGTCGACCCATGGGGTTTACCCATGTTTAGGCCAACTTTGTAATGTATAAATAGATCATCTGGGTGATATAAGAAGTAGATCTATGTGGTCGATAAGCTAAGTGCAAGTGATAGTTGTAAAGGCTTTGTTCATGTTGTGTTGAACACTTGCAAAGCTAAGTGCAAGTGGTTTTAAGAAGCTTGTGTAGATTGTAAGAAGGCTTTGTGCTGTAACCTAGCTCCGGGAAGGAGGATCTGGCAAAGTGCGCGTAGATGTCCTATCCTATGCGGAGTAGGATTTTGTGTCTTTATGCATGGATAAGATTGACATAAGACAATAAAGAGAAGAAGAGTTGGTGGACATAGCCCCAGGCTAGGGGTGAACCACGTATATCCTGTGTTATGGTTTCTTTTTGCATTATGGTTGTTATATTGTTCATGTGATTTATGCTTTGTGCTTAATGTTTAGATATATCTGATATGATATCTTAGTGCTTAGCCATGTGAGTGAATGTTAGATCAGATCTATTTTGAGGTGCTTAGTTCTTAGATGTGTTATATCTGGTTCAATACTACGCTTCTCTGTAATTAGGGTTTATTTGCGTTGTGAACTAAGATTAAGTGATGATGAATAACGATTGATAAGTGCTCTGTTGAGGTGTTGTAATCACAGATCTGTGTCCCAGCTAGGTTGCAGACACTTGAGTCCTGCAACCACCCCTGCCTCTACCTTAGGTGAGACTTCACCTGCTTCGCAGGTGTTGTTGAAAGGGTCAGTAGTTAAGGTTTTGTTGGTGCATTGTTGAAGCGTTGAACCCTGGGTCTGCCCCTGTGCCAACATAATGTACACAACTATTTCTTTTGATATTTACATTGGTGCACCATGGGACACAAAAAATGAAATAATGATACCAATAACACCTGTTGTTAGAGGAAATCATAAACAAAACCCATTTTTAATGTCTTGGGCTATCATAATACACAAATCCCAAGTTTTTTCCATAAATAAAGAAATAATTGATATTTTTAATGCTAAGAAACAAGATTTAACATTCACAACCATTTCAATGGTTAAACATATAGATGGTTGAATAATGTCACCACCATTCACATTTGAAAGATATGTGAGGATGAGTCAAATTTTATATGTTACAATTAAAAAGAAAGAGGAGCAACATTTACAATCCATATCTTTTTAAAGATAACACTTATTATACAATTAGGTTAGCTAAATTTTGTCTTCTTTTAATCTACTTATTTTCTATGATTTCTTCATAAAAATTTTATCATTTTTCTTTAGAATTTACTCTGGATTTTTATTTATTTCCTATTAATTCTGAAATTTTGAAGTTATAGTCATTCCTGAACAAATAAACATATTTTATTTTCATGTTTGAACTTGTAAATATTCAATGTTGCGAGAAAAGGAAATGTTGACACACAATAGTATGCCACGAAGAAGGCACTATCTGAAACAAATGGCATGAAACATTACAATATGCATTTCAAGCATAACCTAAGGAGTCATTCTTGCATGTCACGTATATCACAATGAAAATTTGTAATAGAAAATTAAGTCCCAAACTCTTTATAATACAAAATGACCACTTATTGTTCAAAACAAATTCAACTTTTGTTTACTCCACCTCGTATTCAAAAGAATGATGAACGACACATATATAATCATATATATTCATATATATGCAAGTTGTATTACCAAAATATATATTATAAATGCTTTATATTTATGTTGATAAATTTATTTTATATTATAGTTAATTTGGTATAGATGTTAAATATTTTTTTAACATTTGTGTTAATATATAAATAAATAAGATGTCATGATTTTTTTTAAATTATACAAAATATTTAAATAATTATGAAAATGTGGTCATGTTTAAAAATTATCAAGTTTTTATTAAATTTTAGAAATTATTTCTATTTTAGTAAACATAAATAATAATTCCTTATTATAGGATAATATTTGAACTAAAATAATAAACTTCATGGTTGTCATAATGTCACAAAATCGTTAATCAACATTTCATCAAATTTGATAAATTTTGGAACGTGACATACCGATTTTATATTTCATATTTATAAAATAAATTTCACATTAAATATCAAAAAATACTAAAATAAATTTATTCATATTTATATAATAAATTTAATGTTATATCTAAAATAATATTAAAATAAATGTATTCATATTCATAAAATAAATTTAACATTATGTATGAAATAATATTAAAATAACTGTATTCGTTATCATATTATAATTTTCTTATGCAATGTCACATAATCATGTTGGATTGTTGTAATCCAACATAAACCAAGAATAAGAAGAATATTAGAATGCAAAAAATCCTTAATGAATGTCATTATGCGATATCACCTTTCACAAACACTATAATGTGACAACTATTAATAATATTATTAAACCATTAACCCTAGCCAACCACAACCAACACCATTGTGAACCATAATGAATAATGGTGAACCATTCCCAACCAAAATCAACCAAATTCAATGCACCATTACCCTTAATAAATGTTGCAATGCATTGCAACCATTAAACATCGCAACAATTCAACATAAGCTTAGTTGAGATGAATGTCACAATGTGACATAACCATGTTCTTATAAAGTTAGTTGAGATGAATGCTGCAATGAAAGATACACATAAAAATTTAGGAATGTATCAATTTTACATAAAGTAATCCAAAATGAATGTCATAATCTAACATAACCATAATTGAATATTGCGACAATCCAACATAACCCTTGATCAACATTGTAATGTGAAAAAACACTTAATAAATGTGAAAATGTGACATCACATTTCATTAATGTCACAATGCGATAAATCCATTAATGAGCATCACATTGTGACATGACATTTGACAAATGCAAAAATGTGGCATACCAATAACATGACAATATGAATGTGACAATTCTAAATAATCATTACGGAATGTCATAATCCAACGTAACCATTGATCAATGTCACTATTTGACATAAGCCTTTATGAATTTCATAATGTGACATCACATATCATAAATGTCACAATGCAACATAACCATTCATGAACACATATGAAGTTGACATGATTAAACCAAGATGAATGTCTCAATGTCACAACCATTGACGAACATCTCAATCAAACATATCCATATTATAAAATAATCCAAAATGAATGTTACAATCTCACATAACCATTGAACAATGTRATAACCCAACAAAACACTTTCAATGAATGTTAAAATGAAACAAAACCCTTAATAAATGTCACAAGGTCACATCACATTAGATGAACATCACAATGCGACAAAATTGTTAATCAACATCACAATATGACATAACATTTGATGAATGTTGCAAATATGTCCATTAATATGGGACAATGAATGTTGCAATCTAAAATAACCATTAAGTGATGCAACAATTTGACATAAACAACCATTTTTAATCAAAGTCAATTAAATTAAACCATAATCAACCATGGTTAACCAAGATGAACCAAAGTCAACATTACTATTTAAAAAATAATGTGACATAATATTTGATAAACTCTACAATTTCACATAACTATTAATAATATTATAGATGAACCAAAGTCAACATCAGTAAAAAAATTATGTGATATCATCTTTGATAAACTCAACAATGTCATATAACTATTAATAATATTATTAAACCATTAACCCTGGATAACCGTAATAAAACTCCATATTCAACCATAATGAACAATGACC
>JASDQU010373597.1:22781-40521 GCA_032191745.1 Picea mariana
CTTAATTTGGGTCATTACATTGTTGTTATTATTATTATATAATAATAGTAAATTTTATACTATAATGGATAACAAGAGACTCCCCAAAATTGCTTCAGACTATAGACAAAATCACCAATGACTCAAGTAGGGATGCCATAATGATGACAAGTCTTCGCTAAATCATTGAGGAATAAAAGAAGACATTACTCTATAGAATAATGATTATATTAAAATTATTTTTCAAGCTAAATTTTAGGAGAATCTATGGTGCAACAAAGAATGAGAGGATAAAAAAAAATTAATATATTATAAGGAGGTGGTTAATCCTAATCTTGAAGATCAAAATTGTCTCTCTGTTTTGACTAGCGTTAAAAAGAGAATCAATATTGCTAACATTAGAACAAATTCTCATGAGCTACATAGTGATATTGGGCATTGGAAAATCCCCAAAACACCATGACATGAAAGAATATGTCACCATTGTGACACCAAGAAGGTTTAAGATGAAAATTATTTCCTCCTCGAATGTCCTGCGTATACCCAAATTAAATCTCAATTTCAAAATATCTATCATAATATCGACCTTGCTAACCTTCTAAGTCATAAAAAATATAACATGATCTTGAAATTCTCCTACTCATGTCTTTTTAGCATCTAAATAACATTATAAATAAATCTAAGTAATCTCTTACCTTTATTAAGGTTTGATAGAACAATTTTGATCATCATCATCATTAATATTAATAGATATTTATTAATTAATAATGATATTAATGATGATGATGATGATGATGATGATGATGATGAATAACATTCATTGAGACCGAATTTGTATAATGTACCTACATTTATATAATTATTATATTAAATATTATATTGTTACAACATTTATAAAAAAATTGTAGGAAAAATAAATTAAAGTATTAAATTTATTATATTATAATATTAATATATTCTTCTTCATCATCATCATCATAATTAATCTATATATATATATTTATTGTTTAGTAATAAATTTCTCTATAACTTTGTTAATATAAGTTACTAAAGTTTTATAAATGTTGTAACAATATAATAGTTATATAAATGTTGGAGCATTATGTAAATTCGGTGTCCTACACAATGATTTGACTACTAAAGTCTACTTAGGAGTCAAATATTAATATAAATTTATTGATTAATTAATAATAAATATTTGATTATTTGAAGATGATGATGAGGATTAACGTCCACTAAGACCAAATTGGTCTATCAGACGTTAAGATGGTAAGGGATTACTTGCAATTCATTAGAATTTTGTTTCTATGCTCGAAAACATTCAGAGAAGATTTCTAAGATCACCATAGTTATGTTAAGTTAAAAGGTTAGGAAGGTTGGCAGTGTGACAAATATTTTGAAATTGAGATCTAATATGGGTATATTCTGGAAAATCTAAGACAATTTTTTTCATCTTCAACCTTCTTAGTGTCACAATGTAACGACCCCCATCATTACGATGACATCCGAGGCAAAGTAAGTTTTTTGTTTTTATTTATTTAAGCAGGACGACAACAATGACAACGGTTAAAAAACACCATTGGATGATGAACACAACGCATGCAGATTAGGAAACTGTCAACAATGACTCAGCATACTAGAACATCAGGCAACTAGGCAAAACATGCGATAATCAAAAGACGGATAAAAATGACTACATGCCCAAAACAAACAAGACAATGCCTACAAGCTAACTGACAACATCAACAACCTGACACAACGGCTTCAATGACCAATAAATAGAAACCTATATGACATGCAAAACCAAATGCATTAAGGCGTTACAAAACCAAGTACCAACATCAATTACAACAAACAAACACCCACATTGAGAAGCACAAGACTCTCGCCAGGTTATTATTCAGATCTATCCATCAGGGTGCTCAATGATACCCTCATATGAAGTCATGTCATTACAAGGCAATAGGCATGACAGTAACCCTAGCGCAACATAACATATGTGGACCAATAACCCAAGAAAAATCCAATGCGATAGGAGATCGAATTAACTCACAAAAATACATGAAGACTATACCCAAGCAACAAGTCGACAAGATGCAAGGTGACATCAATCAAATTAAATTGTGCAATTAACCGAAGGATTTCTTGTTTCCTACAAGGCAATGCATGTGGTGAAACAACTATGACCAACCACCATTTACAATTTGACATAGGGCACAAGGCACGTAGTAACCAATCAATTGTTAAACTATTAATCGATTTAGCTAAACAAAACTATTAATCCCTCAACCATTAATCTTGCGCAAACTATTAAACTATTATGCCAATAAACCATTGTGTCTAACCAATCCTATTAATTCAACATTGATATCTCTGTCTAACAAATGATAATCCTATTATTTTTAATAAAGAACAAATAAATATTAAGACTTTTATATCATTTAATATTAATAAAACATGTTATTTTCTTGTATAACAAATCTACTTTTATTTTATTCAAAGTTCTTTTCACTTTTAAGGATATGTTAGTTAATGTACCTACTTTTATTTTCTTCAAATCTCATCTCACTTTAAAGGATAGGGTAGTTAATGTAATTAAGTGTATGTTAAAAGATTTGATTAAAAGTTCGATTATGAAGAAAATTTTATGTCAAGTTTGTTCACCTTTGATAAAGAAATATTATTTCATATAAACTAAACATTGTAACATTGAAAATAGAAACCAAACATGATGGTTGTAGAAGGGCTTACCTTTTTCAGTGCACATGTCACTTAATCCTAGTAATATTCCTATCTTTTCTAGAGCACAATTTGACCAGAAAGAGGCACTCAGAATTCAATGGACATTTCATGTAAAAAACAACAACCATTTGATATGAAACTTCATAATGATAATGTTGTCTATTAAATATTATATTTTTGGTATATTTTATGTTGCCATCTATCAAATATGATATCGTTGGCTATTAATTATTGTTGTTTATTAAATATTTTTGTCTATTAAATACGATATTATTGGTATATGTGATATTTCTTTCCATTAATCATTGTTGTCTATTAAATACTATATTTTTGTACATATGATATCGTTGGCTATTAATTATTGTTTTCTATTAAATACAATATTACCTACGCAGTCCAATACATATTACCCATGCAATCTAATACATATTACCCACACTATCTAATATATATTGGAGGAAGACATAGTCAACATAGTGGTAATCACCACGCTTTCAATCCCATAATACACTATTGTCATTCACCTACAAAACTCTGACGTTCAGAAGAAAACAATGTCTTTCATATTTGTATATTTAAGGGAATGGCTATCTAACAACATTTGTTGTCTAACAGATATGAATTAATGGAAATCGCTACCTAATAATGTGTGGTTGTATATGCTTGGATAGTGCTGTCTAAATAGAAAGGAATCGTTGTCTAAGATCTAGCTATCCATTAAAACTAATTAACTAAGAACTAACAATATATATTCACTATTGGTGTGAAAACGTAGATGTACATAATCACTGTCTGTATATAAATAGTTGTCTAGATTTGCGGTGTTAGAGAAATCTAATTTTGCTATCAGACATTGTTAGAGAATAAAAATTAGTTGTCTTTTTATCAAAAACAGATACATATATAAATTCGCAGACACATATAAATAACACAAACATATCAAAACAAAAACTCTAATGCAGAGAAATATAAACTCTAAGAAAAATGGATCGTTGCCCAGCAAAATCGTTGTGTAAAAATACAATTTAAAAGTGAATTTAAAACGCTAATAAAAATCGATATCTGCCCAGCAAATCATTGTGTGAAATACATTTTAAAGGTGAAATTAGAATGCTAAGAAAAATGGATCGTTACCCAGCAAAATCGCTATGTAAAATACATTTTAAAAGTGAAATTAAAATGTTGAGATAAATGGATAGCTTCCCAACAAAATCGTTGTTCAATCCATAACTAAATCAAAATAAAAATCTATAGCTAATCCATAAAAATCCATACTAGAATGTTGTGTAAAAACTAGGTGAAAGGGCTATGTAAAATGCCGAGAAAAACGTGGGGTGAATGCTGTCTATAAAAAGAGAATCACAGAGTAAAATTTTGGGGAGGACGCAGAGGTTGCATAAATAAAATGCAAAGATCAGAGGTTAATCATTCAGAGACAAATTAATCAAGACGAAGAGAAACTCAATCACAAGAAGACACAACGATCAGGGATTAATCATAAGAGAAAAATGTAGAGATAAGTAAGGGTTAGATAACTCGGCGAAATTTATCCTTCACTTATTATCCATGCACAGGAAAGCAAAGAATTTGAATCTATAAGTATTTAAACACTGGAGTGATGACCTTCGATTCGGCTCCTGGCTAACTACTCAGGCACATAGTAATAACTTAAGGGATAAGGAACATATGATAAAAACACATTTTTTCTTCGTATCAATCGATAAAAACAAATGCAGAGATGTCATTGCAATCAGGGGTTGGGTTCACCATGGGAAATCAATAAAAAATACAGCAAGAATAAGGTTGGGATGACTTTAAGTTATTTGATCATAAAACGTTGGGCTTGTTATCCTCGATTTCTAGGGATAACTAGGAGATCATGTCTCGAGGCCGACAGGTCCTAGACATGGAGTACCAAGAGCAGGATTGACCTGAGCATGGCCCTGGAGGGCCCATCCTTCTTCTCTTTCATCAGACTTGTCTCGTCATCAGCAGCAGCATCCATTACCATCGACCTGGTCTTGTATCGGAGAAGGCTCTTGCTTCATGAGGTAATTGGTCGAGGTATCATGCTATGTGTCATTTTGATCATTATAACCTTTAGATATATGCATCTTACTCCTTTTATTTCTGACAACTACTTGGATCTTACATTGACCCACTTGACCATGGTTGGGGGATTGACAGGGTTCCCTAGCAAGACTGTACCCATGGGTTTTGGTTTTCCACCGGGGGGGATTTCTGAAGAGCCATCATCCGCTCCCATCACATTATCACTTTTTCATCTTATCTCCCACTCATCTGCCCCATTCCCCTAGTCTGGAAATTAGCATGATTTGTCTATGGGGTTGCACCTTATCTCATGGGAAGAAGGGGCTAAAGTCCCAGAAGGTAAGAGTAGTTGGTAAAAGATAAAAGCCAATAAGATAAAATCTAGAGATGCTTCACCGAGGGATCCCTAAGAAGGCAATAAAAGGCCTCTCAGCAAGAAACAAGAGGGACCCAAGAAAAATAAACAAACGAGACCTAATTGCAAGGATAAGGGCTCTCATCACGAGCCAACCTATTATGTTCATGGGTACTTAGCAGTATGAAATTGCCATCATCTGGTTACCATGCTAGGGTAGTGACCTTTGGTTGCATGGCCAAGGGAAAGGGGGTCTCATCACGAGTCAGCCTTATCATTTCTATGAAGGTACTTGTGGGTAACACTGTCAGCTCTGGTGACCATGCCAAGGCAGTTTCCTCCGATTATTCCTTGGGTAAAAATAATTAAAAGAAAAAAATTAAGATAAGAATAAAAGGTAGAAGGGGCTTGGAAAAAGCTTGCATCCATGACAGGTATAGCTTTCCTTCTACAAAGGCACCCACAGGTAAAACCATGTAGCTCTAGCTCTCACTCTACCCTAATTCTAGAAATCCCTTGACCACATCACACTGTTTTACATGGCTTGGATGATACCCTCTAGAGATTCTCCTTTTCTTAAGGCTACTGGTCCAATAGGGTGTTTTGTCTCTTTCTTCAGCTTTGTATTGTAGACCTTTGTAATATTTTTGAGCTATTGGATGGTATATCACATTTTTTATGAATATGTTTGATAACTTTAATGATGAAACATGATTGACATTGCTATGATCCTTGTGACTAATGATCCCATGGACGGTAAATTTTTTGATGTGCAGGACCATGCTCGACGGATAGGTACCAAGTGGATCGGTACACATGAGGAGATGATTAGTTCAGACCTCCATGGGGTTGCAGAGCCCATCAGATGGTTGTTGATACCCATCAGAGGGAGAGAGACGAGATAGTGCTTGATCGAGGTATTGCACCTCAAAAGAAGAGGACATTTCACCAGAGGCACTTCGACAGAGCCCAACCTGGGAAGAATGACCCCTTTTCAGTGGAACATTTTCCTTGGAAGGCTCAAAGCATTCCCATCCTTACAATGATGTCATCTAGCTTCATGGTCATGTTTGGAGGTGGACTGGGCAGCAGTGGCACGTGTGGCACCTTGCAGAAGCCCCTAGGGGGCTAATGTTTTGCTCCTGGATGACTCATTTTCCCTAAAAGGGGCTTGCGCCTCCCTTGAAGAGGCTTTTACCTTTATTACAACTCATTTAGGGTTTTATTTTGACAATTTAATGTAAAAACAACTTAATTTTGGTTTAAAGCCTTGTCGACTAATTTTTGTGACCTAAATAAATTAAAGGTCATGATACACTATATATTGAGGATGTTTTTCCCTCATTTGAACATAACACAACTCACTCACACTTGTGAGGTCTGATTTTTGCGCCCTTCTAGGGTAGATTTGTCTTTTAAGTGAGGCGCGCTTGTTGATGGAAGGATTTTTTGGCATCTTTTGGCATTTCTCTTCAAGGAAGGTTTACAACTTCTTAATTGAATGGTTGTAGGTTCATTTTCTTGCATTTACTTATTAAATTGTTGATTTGAAACCCTAGGTAACAAGCACACAAGTAGGTCCTTATTTCATGTCCCCTTAGAAGAGAAATATTTAAGCCATTGAAGAAGAGAGATTGAGCCTAGCCTTTTCTACACTCATCTTGCTTCTTCCCTTAAGCTAGCCTTGAGTTTTATAGGTTGAAACGGGGGTTACATTCTAGGCCTAGGTTATCTACACCTACGACCATCATCTTCTAGGGTTTGAAAGCCTTGCCTTTGCAATACTTTCTCGCATCTCATCCCTTACTTAAAATTATCATTTATGCTAGTCATTTTACCCAGTTGACCTAAGGAAGGAGGAAAGAGCACGAGGCCTTACTTAAGCAAAATCTGAGTGAGCCTCTTTCCCCTAGGGTTTTGATTCTAGGGCCCTACCTTTACATCACTTTAGAACCCTTCCCTCTTGTCTTTAAGTCTTCATCCTTTAAAAACCTTGTGCCCTTGTCTTGTTTGACTCCATATACCCTAAGGCACTAATCTTAGATACTCAACGTTGAAGTCCTTGTGTCCAAAAAAACTCTCAAAACTTCANATTAGAACCCTTCCCTCTTGTCTTTAAGTCTTCATCCTTTAAAAACCTTGTGCCCTTGTCTTGTTTGACTCCATATACCCTAAGGCACTAATCTTAGATACTCAACGTTGAAGTCCTTGTGTCCAAAAAAACTCTCAAAACTTCAAATTTTGAAACCCTAACTAAAGCTGATGTCACCCTAGGTTATTCCTTCTTGACGCAACACTTGTCTTTTATAAGCAATTAGATGATGGTTAAAGGCATTTATTGAGTAAATGATTGATTAGATATATTGTTTTCCATGTCATCTCAATAGTTATTGGTGAATTGATACTTCTACATTGCTATATAAACAAAACGTTGATCTTATTAATATCTGTTGTTTCATTGCTTATATATTATTGTTAGATAGTCACATGAAGTACTAACCCACTGAGCTATAGCTTGCATATATATATTGTACTATTGTTGTCTTGTTCCAGGCAGGTGTTTTCATTTGGGCATACACTTCATTTATTGGCTGACTAGCCGGACTCTCTGACCTTAGTGGTAACCTGTGAGGAGTAACTTTTTGCTTGAATCTTATACTTTAAACTCTTCAAAACCCTAGGTTACTAGGGACATATCCCCTGGGCTAACCTCCCTAAATAGAAAGAACCTCCCCATCGAGGTGACATTGGGTGGGGAAGGTTCATGTTACGCCAATTTGGCTTCAATCTGTTAGCCTTCTGACCTAGCTACAAACTGTGCGATAACATTTTGGCGTCATTGTCGGGGAACACTAAGTCATTTCTCCTCAAACAACAGACCTTTTCGGTAAGCTTTGCCTCATAGACTTTATTTTACAAGCTTACCTGGCAACTCCACTAGGGTGTTTTCCCCTTTTCTTTGATGATTTCAAGCTGATGATTTCAAGCAAATCATCTGGCGACTTTGCAAATAGCTAATGACGACCCGTAGTGGACATCATTATATACTTTCATCTACTACTATAACCTCCACAAATCCTGTCACCCCTGTAAGTTCTCTAAAATGGTCTCATAAAGAACTCTTTAGTCCTCTAAGATTACCTAACACCCAAGGGGGGTTACATGATCTACCCAAGAAGGTCGAATTCTGGATACCTAAGTTTTCAGGAGAAGATGGACCCTATGGAAACTCTCATTGGACCGGTTTTTGTGATGCATTCCAGTTTCACCAATCCGGACAAGAACACCTTGATGTATTTTTAAGGCTCTTTATGATCTCACTCACCAGAAGTGCCAGAAGATGGATTAACAAATTTCCAAAAGGAAGCATCAAAACCCCTGAAGATCTTGAACAAGCCTTCAAGAAGGATTGGTCTGAAAAAGAAAACGTGGATTCCCTTTACTCTCAATACACTATTATTTGCAAAGCCTCTAGTGAGGGCATTGGGGATTTCAATGATAGGTTCAACGTTCTCCTCAAGAATATCAGGCCTGGTTTCTCAAAAGAATTTGTCCTCAAACACTACCTGAACTCATTGGAAGGAGTTTTACAATTTACTCTCAAAGATCGGTCACCCTCGACTCTAGAAGAAGCATAAGATTTTGCTTGCCAGATTGAGAAGAACCTTGAATTCAAAGACTACATCCATCAAGTCAATCTCTCGTGCAATAATAACCCTTGGGAATCTAGTGACGAGGATATCACCGAAGTTCAACTCAATATACCAGAGATTATTGAGGTAGAACTCATGCCTCCCAAAAGGAAATGGAACATGTCTTGCCCAAACACCAACAATGTCTTGAACGTCTCAAAACAACCAGCCGAGGATTCAGGCATGACCACTCATAAAAAACCTAATTTTGAAGATTCCTTGTTTCTCTTGAACACACCAATGTTGGAAAATCAAGACATGAGTGAAACCAATAGGTTTGAAGAGCCCCAGGTACATAATGGAAACAACTTAGACACTAGTATTTCCTGTATCCTGCAAAGGGTTAAAAGAATTCATGAAATCGTTCATTTTTTAAAGCTAGACCTAGACGACCAATTATCTTTTGAGGGGACTCCCACACTGTTACAAACTGGTCATTCTGAGCAGGATGAAAAAACACCCTTTTCAATGGATCCACACTTGTTTCAAGATTGGCCAACTTTTCCCTTGACAGAAGAAGACACAAATTGGGGTAACTATCCTGACGATTCCTCTAATACATCTGAAGATTCAGATGAAGATGGCTATCCAATACAAAGAGTAAGTAATTTTGTTGAGTGGAACTAAGATGTTTTCAAAGACATGGAAGTTCCAAGCACCATCATTATGGATGAAAACCCTCAGTGTTTTCAATGTAGTGAAGAACATTGGGAACATGAGTGTCCTTACAGTGATGGTGGCCATCAACAAGTAAAAAATATAGACCACTTCATAGAAGGCCCTCAAATAAATATCACTGGTGAGGATCATCAAGAGGCCATGAAAGAAGTAGCCAGGTCAGCCAGGATGGTGGTAATAAAAAAACTAGATCAGGAATCAAAAGAAAAGCTAAAGAAACAAGAGTTCCAGGTGTATAGGAGAAATAAGTTGGACCAACCTTCCACTGACCAAACAAAAAAAACACCTGTGGATGTAATCTTTCCTAAAAATACTCAAAGGGTTAAACTAAATTTTGACCTTGAAGGGGCATTATCCAAGATGTTTGTAACCATCCCTTCAAGAGAATTCATCAAGGTACCATCTATCAAAGAACGATTTGACAACTTTTTCCAAGGATCGGATGGGCCATTGAAAGATGGAACTATTGGTCGTATCCAGAATGTGCCTATAACTACAACTTATGTGCAAAATACCAGTGATTCCATCAAATATGACAAAGCACGTGACAAAACCAGGCTGACCCCTCATAAATATTCTCCAGAAGATACGCCTTTTCCAAAGGAACAAAATCTGAATCAGATTAAATGGCCCAAGAGATAAGAATACCAACAACTCATGGACAAGCTCAAAGCTTAGGAATCAGAGGCTACAAAAATACTAAAGAAGGTGGAAGATGATGTACAGATACATCCTTCGCGAGAGGAAATGTTCATAGTAGAATCCCACCCACCTCCCTCTACACAATACACCAGGGTCATTCAAGGAATGACCAATTTTAGAGTCAAAGAGTACAAGGAGGGAGACGTGGTTTGGATCTGGGATGCCAATAAAGGGAAGCCTACTAATATCAAAGGAAACAATCATTTTTGGCTTGTCCCTTTTAAAGTCAAAAGAAAGTTAGTAAATGACTCTTATTACCTGTCTACATTGGAGGGACAAAGGCGCATAGTGCCTATCAGCGGGCACCTCCTCAAACCCCACCAAGGTGGTGGAACCTGACTCCACAGGTAAGTATAGGTAGGTAGGCATTTTTCCATGTATTATACCATTTGCATTTCATGATAGTCTGCTTCCTCACTTGCATATTGATTGTTTTATTTTAGTCATACATACATACATACATACATACATACATATATATATATATATTTGTGGGGTGGAAATACCACCCCACCTTTGTTACTGATGCCCTTTTCGAGTGTCAGAAGGTCTGCAGGTTATGCCATAGATGCTGAGGTTCTCATGCACTCTATGGTTAGCACATGTCCCTAAGTTGGAGCCAGATGTTATCCCCGATTTCTAGGGATAACTAGGAGATCATGTCTCGAGGCCCACAGGTCCTAGACATGGAGTATCGAGAGCAGGATTGACCTGAGCATTGCCATGGAGGGCCCATCCTTCTTCTATTTCATCAGACCTCTCTTATCATCAGCAACAACATCCATCACCATCGGCTTGGTCTTGTATCGAGGAAGGCTCTTGCTTCATGAGGTAATTGGTCTAGGTATCATGGTATCTGTCATTTTGATCATTATGACCTTTAGATATATGCATCTTACTCCTTTTATTTCTGACAACTGCTTGGATCTTACATTGACCCACTTGACCATGGTTGGGGGATTGACAGGGTTCCCTAGCAAGCCTGTACCCATGGGGTTTGGTTTTCCACCGGGGGGATTTCTGAAGAGCCATTGTCCACTCCCATCACATTATCACTTTTTCATCTTATCTCCCACTCATCTGCCCCATTCCCCTAGTCTGGACATTAGGATGATCTGTTTGTGGGGTTGCACCTTATCTTGTGGGAAGAAGGGGCTAAAGGCCTAGAAGGTAAAAGAAGCTGGTAAAGGATAAAAGCTAGAGATGCTTCACCCAGGGATCCTGGGGAAGGCAATAAAAGGCCTCTCAGCAAGAAACAAGAGGGACCCAAGAAAAATAAACAAACAAGACCTAATTGTGAGGATAGGGGGTCTCATCACGAGCCAGCCTATTATGTTCATGGGTACTTAGCAGTATCACGTTGCCATCATCTGGTTACCATTCCAGGGTAGTGACCTTTGGTTGCATGGCCAAGGGAAGGGGGGTCTCATCACGAGCCATCCTTATCATTTCTATGAAGGTACTTGTGGGTAACACTGTCAGCTCTGGTCACCACGCCAAGGCAGTGTCCTTCGAATAGTTCTTGGGTAAAAAGAATGAAAAGAAAAAAATTTAGATAAGAATAAAAGGCAGAAGGGGCTTGGAAAAAACTTGCATCCATGACAGGTACAACTTGCCTTCTACAAAGGCACCCACAGGTAAAACCATGCAGCTCTAGCTCTCACTCTACCCTAATTCTGGACATCCCTTGACCACATCACATTGTTTTACATGGATTGGATGATACCCTTTGGAGACTCTCCTTTTCTTAAGGCTGTTGGCCCAATAGGGTGTTTTGTCTCTTTCTTCAGCTTTATATTGTAGACCTTTGTAATATTTTTGAGCTATTGGGTGATATATCAAGTTTTTTATGCATATGTTTGATAACTTTAATGATGAAACATGATCGACATTGCTATGATCCCTGTGACGAATGAGCCCATGGAGGGAGAATTTTTTGATGTGTAGGACCATGACTGATGGACAGGTACCAAGTGGACCAGTAAACATCGAGAGATGATTAGTTCGGACCTCCATGGGGATGAAGAGCCCATTAGGTGGTTGTTGATACCCATCAAAGGGGCAGATATGAGACAGTTCTTGATCGAGGTATTGCACTTGAGAATAAGAGGACGTTTCACCAGAGGCACTTCGATAGAGACCAGCCTAGGGGGAATGACCCCTTTTTCAGTGTAACATTGGCCTTGGAAGGCTCATAGCATCCCCATCCTTACCATGAAGTCATCCAGCTTCATGGTCATGTTTGGAGGTGGACTGGGCAACAGCGGCACGTGTGGCACCTTGGAGAATCCCCTAGTGGGCTAACGTTTTGCTCCTAGATGACTCAGTTGCCCTAAAAGGGGCTTGTGCCTCCCTTGAAGGGTATTTTACATTTATTATAGCTCATTTAGGGTTTTACTTTGACAATTTAATGTAAAAACAACTTAATTTTGGTTTAAAGCCTTGTCAGCTAATTTTTATGACCTAAATAAATTAAAGGTCATGAGACACTATATATTGAGGATGTTTTTCCCTCATTTGAACGTAACACAAATCACTCACACTTGTGAGGTCTGATTTTTGCACCCTACTAGGGTAGATTTGTCTTTTAAGTGAGGCACACTTGTTGATGGAAGGATTTTTTGGCATCTTTTGGCATTTCTCTTCAAGGAAGGTTTACAAATAAGGTTTGCACATGCTTTTCTTCATAATATGTAAGTGATTTTCTTGCAAAAATTCTTAATTGAATGGTTGTAGGTTCATTTTCTTGCATTTACTTATTAAATTGCTGATTTGAAACCCTAGGTAGCAAGCACACAAGTAGGTCTTTGTTTCATTTCCCCTTAGAAGAGAAATATTTAAGCCATTGAAGAAGAGAGATTGAGCCTAGCCTTTGCTACACTAATCTTGCTTCTTCCCTTAAGCTAGCCTTTAATTTTATAGGTTGAAAAGGGGGTGACGTCCTAGGCCTAGGTTATCTACACCTAGGGCCATCATCTTCTTTGAAAGCCTTGTCTTTGCAACACTTTATCTCACCTCATCCCTTAGTTAAAATTATCATTTATGCTAGCCATTTTTCCAAGTTGAACTAAGGAAGGAGGAAAAAGCACGAGGCCTTTCTTAAACAACACCATAGTGATCCTCTTTCCCCTAGGGTTTTGATTCTAGGGCCCTACCTTTGCAGCACTTTAGAACCCTTCCCTCTTGTCTTTAAGTCTTCATCCTTTCAAAACCTTGTTCCCTTGTCTTGCTTGACTCCATATACCCTAAGGCACTAATCTTAGATACTCAACGTTGAATTCCTTGTGTCGAAAACAACTCTCAAAACTTCAAATTTTGAAACCCTGGCTAACTAAGCTAACCCTAACTAAAGCTGATGTCACCCTAGGTTATTCCTTCTTGATGCAATATTTGTCTTTTATAAGCAATTAGATGATGGTTAAAGGAATATATTGAGTAAATGATTGATTAGATATATTTTTTTCCATGTCATCTCAATAGTTATTGGTGAATTGATACTTCTACATTGCTATATAAACAAAATGTTGATCTTATTAATATCTGTTGTTTCATTGCTTATATATTATTGTCAGATATTCACATGAATTACTAACCCACTGAGCTATAGCTTGCATATATATATTGTACTGTTGTTGTCTTGTTTCGGTCAAGTGTTTTCATTTGGGCATTCACTTCATTTATTGGCTGACTAGCCAGACTCTCTGACCTTGGTGGTAACCTATGAGGAGTAACTTTCCCCTTGACTTTTATACTTTAAACTCTTCAAAACCCCATGTTACCAGGGACGTCTCCCCTGGGATAACCTCCCTAAATAGAAATAACCTCCCCATCGAGGTGACATTGGGTGGGGAAGGTTCCTGTTATGCCAGTTTGGCCTCAATCCTTTAGCCTTCTGACCTAGCTACAAACTGTGCAATAACAGGGCTCATCAAGACAATTTGCTCAAGATAAAAATGAAATCTCTAGATAGTGTTATGCTGAATAAAACATAATCTTTAACACAATAGAAGTACATTACTGAAGGTGCAGGAAAAATATTTAAACTACCATTCAATACAAATATACACATGCATACTGTAGCCAAATGAAAAAGCTCCAAATTCATTGTCCCACGCACTCTCTGTCCAACTCCTGCTTGCCAATCGATGTGACCTCACCACTACCTTCCAGCCAACGCTAGGGGTAATATTCTCCCCCCTAATTCCCCCGAGCTGCAAAGGGACCACGCACATAATACCAGAGAATGATAGCACCCAACTCGCCTTGTAAGGTTGAGATACCACTCGTTACTCGAGCTGGGTATCCCAACTCCCACAAGAGAAAGCTCATTCAAGATAAAATTTCAGCATTGTAACATTACGCAAAAAGATGAGATCCATACTCCTCCTTGTCCATCCTTTTTATAGAGTTTTCAAATAAATAGTTTCCCAAATTATCATTAAATTCCTTTTTCATTTAATTAATTTCTAAAAACCTCCACCGTACACATTTCATCCGATCCCTTAGTTGCACCAGGAAATCAATTTTATTAATTAATTAAATATTCCTATTTCCCTCACCCACCTAAAAGCATTCCTAAAAACGCTCTTTCGTGTCCCAAAATTCCCTTACAATTCTTAAATGACTTACACCTTACTTAATTCCTAGTTGAGTTCATAAATAGAAAGTCCCAAAGGCTAGATTCCTTACTAAGTTAGACATTCATCTTTTTCTTTAAGTCTCCCATTTTCTTTAAGTTTCCATTTTTCCTTAAGTTTCCTTTTTTTTTTAAGTTTCCCCCTTTTTCCTATTTAACTAAAAATCAATTTTGAAAGTGTAGATAAAAATATCCATTTACCCTCTTTTATTTTTAACTAAATATTAATTTAGCAAATGTAGATAAAACAACCATTTACTCTCTTTTCTTTTTAACTAAAAATTAAATAAGCAAAAGTAGATAAAAACAACCATTACCCCTTTTTAAAAATGTAATCCTTCATTATAATTTTTACTTTAATAATTAAAGTTTGAAACTCTTTACCCCCTTCTTGTTATATGTCTAATTATTTTTTGTTCAGAGGTTCTGCTTAGACCTAGGTTTTAAATTCACTAGGCTCGAAGACAGTTCTTAAGGGAAATATTGGTCATTAAACTTTACTTATCACATCATTCATTTTAAGGCCGACTAGGTTTATTCACTTACCAGTTAAAATCACGACCTTCCCTTCAGGACACACTACGTGCTCCAAGGGTGCCACTCGCCTCCTTTTGTTTTCCTTGTTCAGCATGCCCTTCAAGATGCACTATGTGCTCCAAGGGTACCACTCGCCTCTTGACTGAATTTGGTAGACGTCAAACCCGTGGAGTCAATACTCCACTAGGAGATTTTGTGGGAGACTAAGGGCCTATAAGGAATAAGGCCCCTACCTTATTGCGTGCCCCTTAGAATCATTATGAGTGACTATCACAGTCTTCCCTCATGGAATCGTGGGTCTTCTCAAACTCGGTAATCATTAAACTACAGTTTGAATCATGACGAGAGTGCTAGTAGGTTGTGGCAGGGCTGTTGCCACACCTCTCCCTCAATGTCTCTAGTTGTCATGTGTGACCCCTCTACTCGACATGTGAGTCTGGTTGGCAAGCTATCGTCATCCTACATCCATCAACAAATCATGTTAGCAATTATAATCGATCATCATAACATCTAATCATATGTACATATGTCACATCAACAACATTCAAACTCTAACAGTCCACTCCCTGATTCGATCCAGAGTCCAAGGGTTTCATCGATGCCTCAACATCCTCAATGTCCAAAGTCCTGCACACTTAGAAGAACCTAGTCAATAACACCTGTCTATGTAAATTCCAGAAAACAACATATCATCAAATCCACAATATCTCATAATCATAATCAAAACAACCAATAGTATAATAGCCTGGATCACTTGCACACAAGTGTCCTAAAAAAATAAGTTCACTCAGTGCACGCAAGAGAGGGATGTTACATACACCCCCTTTTGTTTTAAACTTTCTCCCAAAGTTTCATAGTGTATAAGTGTTGAAAATAAAGTGCATCCGTTAAGAACCAAATATCAATATAGCATAGAAAAACCTCAGAAAAATTACTCAACGCCTTGAAAAAGAGATAATTTCAAATAATAAGCCTCTTCGAGGGGTCAACCTCCTTTTACCCCACTTAAATTTCCAAGTACAAGATGATTCAAAATGAAAATGTCTCCTTGGTATATATAGGAGACTAAGAGGTATAATTACAACTAATGGCCTAAAGATGACATAAATAAAATAACATTACTAATATAATATGCCCCAATTAAGGGGTAATGAGCCAATATTAGGGCTTAACATTCCCCTCCCCTTGAGACAAGTGTTGTCCGCAACTCTTGAGTAACTCTGGATGCTTCTGTATAAAAGACTCATCTTTCCAAGTGGAATCTTCAACCGATAGTTTCCTCCATTTAATGAGATACTCTGAAATGGATCTATTCCTCAGCTGGCGAATTCTTGTGTTAGTGATGGCTTTAGGCTCCAATATGATTTTTCCTTCCTTGTCAAGTTCNTGCAACACCTTATAAGGTCCATATTACTTTGGTGATATTTTATTATCCTTCTTGGCTTGCTTGAGGGACATCTGTTTGTATGGTTGTAGTCTTAAAAACACCCAATCCCCTACTTCAAAACTTCTCTCACTACGATGTCGATTTGCTTGTTGTTTCATGTGATTTTGTGCCATGGTCAGGTTGTCCGAAGAACTTGTTGTTGATTCTCAATGTGATCTTACACTGCTTGAACCTTAGATTTCTCTTTTAGAGAAGAAGTGATGGAAGGAGGGTGGTATCCATAAAGTGCCATAAATGGTGTCATTTTTGTTGTAGTATGAAAGGAAGTGTTATACCACCATTCTGCCAAGGGTAACCATTTGAACGATTGTGTTTGTTTATCAGAGACAAAGCAACGAAGGTAGCCTTCCAGAAATTTGTTCACTATCTCGGTTTGTCCATCAGATTGAGGATGATAAGATGAGCTATGAGCCAATTGAGTACCCAAACAAGAAAATAATTCTGTCCAAAAATGTCTAGTGAAGACGAGATCTCTGTCACTTACAATAATCTTTTGGCTGCCATGTAGCTTTTGAACTGTCTCCATGAATGCGGTGGAAACTGTACTAGCTTTGAAGGGATGAGAGAGTGCACAAAAGTGTGCATACTTGGTCAGTCTATCAACAACCAACATGATGACACTCTTTCCTTCAGAATTTGGTAACCCTGTGATGAAATCCATGGAAACCTCCTCCCTGCGTTGACTTGGGATGGATAATGGTTGTAAAAGACCTGGGGTCTTAATTGTTTCCACCTTATTTTGTTGGCAAGCCACACATTCTTCCACAAACCTTTGAGCATTAGTTTTAAGGACATCCCAAAAAAAATCCTTCTTGACTCTATGGTAGGTTTTCAAAAATCCCGAGTGCCCTCCTACTGGAGAGGTGTGCAATTCCAATAGTACCTTTTTTTTGAGTTGGGAGTTCTTACATAAATATAAG
>JASDQU010373597.1:48705-59766 GCA_032191745.1 Picea mariana
TACACATGGGGAGATGATTAGTTCAGACCTCCATGGGGCTGAAGAGCCCATCAGATGGTTGTTGATACCCGTCAGAGGGGCATATATGAGATAGTTCTTGATCGAGTTATTGCACCTCAAAAGAAGAGGACATTTTACCAGAGGCACTTCGACAGAGCCCAGCCTGGGGGGAATGACCCCTTTTCAGTGGAACATTGGCCTTGGAAGGCTCAGAGCATCCCCATTCTTACAATGATGTCGTCCAGCTTCATCGTCATGTTTGGAGGTGGACTTGGCAACAGTGGCACGTGTAGCACCTTGGAGAAGCCCCTAAGGGGATAACGTTTTTCTTCTGGATGACTCATTTTCCCTAAAAGGGGCTTGTGCCTCCCTTGAAGGGGCTTTTACCTTTATTACAGCTCATTTAGGGTTTTATTTTGACAGTTTAATGTAAAAACAACTTAATTTTGGTTTAAATCCTTGTCGACTAATTTTTATGACCTAAATAAATTAAAGGTCATGATACACTATATATTGAGGATGTTTTTCCCTCATTTGAACATAACACAACTCACTCACACTTGTGAGGTCTGATTTTTTCACCCTACTAGGGTAGATTTGTCTTTTAAGTGAGGCGCACTTGTTGATGGAAGGATTTTTTGGCTTCTTTTGGCATTTCTCTTCAAGGAAGGTTTACAACTTCTTAATTGAATGGTTGTAGGTTCATTTTCTTGCATTTACTTATTAAATTGCTGATTTGAAACCCTAGGTAACAAGCACACAAGTAGGTCCTTGTTTCATGTCCCCTTAGAAGAGAAATATTTAAGACATTGAAGAAGAGAGATTGAGCCTAGCCTTTTCTACACTCATCTTGCTTCTTCCCTTAATACAACCTTGATTTTTATAGGTTGAAAAGGGGGTTACGTTCTAGGCCTAGGTTATCTACACCTACGGCCATCATATTCTAGGATTTGAAAGCCTTTCCTTTGCAATACTTCCTCTCATCTCATCCCTTACTTAAAATTATCATTTATGCTAGTCGTTTTACCAAATTGACGTAAGGAAGGAGGAAAGAGAACGAGGCATTACTTAAGAAACACCAGAGTGAGCCTCTTTCCCCTAGGGTTTTGATTCTAGGGCCCTGCCTTTGCAGTACTTTAGAACCCTTCCCTCTTGTCCTTAAGTCTTCATCCTTTCAAAACCTTGTGCCCTTTTCTTGTTTGACTCCATATACCCTAAGGCACTAATCTTAGATACTCAACGTTGAAGTCCTTGTGTCCAAAAAAACTCTCAAAACTTCAAATTTTGAAACCCTAACTAACTAAGCTAACCCTAACTAAAGCTGATGTTTCCCTAGGTTATTCCTTCTTGACGCAACATTTGTCTTTTATAAGCAATTAGATGACGGTTAAAGGCATTTATTGATTAAATGATTGATTAGATATATTGCTTGCCATGTCATCTCAATAGTTATTGGTGAATTGATACTTCTACATTGCTATATAAACAAAATGTTGATCTTATTAATATCTGTTATTTCATTGCTTATATATTATTGTCATATAGTCACATGAAGTACTAACTCACTGAGATATAGCTTGCATATATATATATATATATATATATTGTACTATTGTTGTCTTGTTCCGGGCAAGTGTTTTCATTTGGGCATACACTTCATTTATTGGCTGACTAGCTGGACTCTTTGACCTTAGTGGTAACCTGTGAGGAGTAAATTTTAGCTTGACTTTTATAATTTAAACTCTTCAAAACCCTAGGTTACTGGGGACGTCTCCCCTAGGCTCACGTCCCTAAATAGAAAGAACCTCCCCATCGAGGTGACATTGGGTGGGGAAGGTTCCTATTATGCCATCTTGGCCTCAATCCGTTAGCCTTTTGACCTAGCTACAAACTGTGTGATAACATTTTGGTGTCATTGCCGGGGAACACTAAGTTATTTCTCTTGAAACGAAAAACCTTTTCGGTAAGCCTTGCCTCATATACTTTATTTTACAAGCTTACCTAGCAACTCCACTAGGGTGTTTTCCCCTTTTCTTTGATGATTTCAAGCAAATCATCTGGCGAATCCGCAAATAGCTAATGACGACCTGTAGTGGACATCAATATATACTTTCATCTACTACTATGACCTCCAAAAATCCGGTCACCCCTGTAAGTTCTCTAAAATGGTCTCATAAAGAACTCTTTGGTCCTTTAAGCTTACCTCACACCCAAGGGGGGTTACATGATCTACCCAAGAAGGTCGAATTATGGATACCTAAGTTTTCAGGAGAAGATGGATCCTATGGAAACTCTCATTGGAATGGTTTTTGTGATGCATTCCAGTTTCACCAATCCAAACAAGAACACCCTAATGTATTTTCAAGGCTCTTTATGAGCTCACTCACTGGAAGTGCCAAAATATGGATTAACAAATTCCCAAAAGGAAGCATCAAAACTCCTGAAGATCTTGAACAAGCCTTCAAGAAAGATTGGTGTGAAAAAGAAAACGTGGATTCCCTTTACTCTCAATACACTATTATTTGCGAGGGCATTGGGCATTTCAATGATAGGTTCAACCTTCTCCTCAAGAATATCAAGCCTGGTTTCTCAAAATAAGTTGTCCTCCAACACTACCTAAACTCGTTGGAAGGAGTTTTACAATTTACTCTCAAAGATCAGTCACCCTCGACTCTAGAAGAAGCACAAGATTTTGCTTGCCAGATTGAGAATAACCTTGAATTCGAAGACTACATCCATCAAGTCAATCTCTCGTGCAATAATAACCCTCGGGAATCTAGTGACGAGGATATCATCGAAGTTCAACTCAAGATACCAGAGATTCTTGAGGTAGAACTCATGCCTCCCAAAAGGAAATGGAACATGACTTGCTCAAACACCAACAATGTCTTGAACGTCTCAAAACAACCAGTTGAGGATTCGAGCATGACCACTCATAAAAAACCTAATTTTGAAGATTCCTTGTTTGTCTTGAACACACCAATGTTGGAAAATCAAGACATGAGTGAAACCAATAGGTTTGAAGAGCCCCAGGTACATAATGGAAACAACTTAGACACTAGTATGTCCTGTATCCTACAAAGGGTTAAAATAATTCATGAAATCATTCATTTTTTAAAGCTAGACCTAGATGACCAATTATCTTTTGAGGGGACTCCCACACTATTACAAACTGGTCATCTTGAGCAGGATGAAAAAACACCCTTTTCAATGGATCCACACTTGTTTCAAGATTGGCCCACTTTTCCCTTGACAGAAGAAGACACAAATTGGGGTAACTATCCCAACGATTCCTCTAATACATCTGAAGATTCGGATGAATATGGCTATCCAGTACAAAGAGTAAGTAATTTTGCAGAGTGGAACGAAGATGTTTTCAAAGACATGGAAGTTCCAAGCACCGTCATTGTGGATGAAAACCCTTGGTGTTTTCAATGCAGTGAAGAACATTGGGAACATGAGTGTCCTTACAGTGATGGTGGCCATCAACAAGTAAACAATATAGACCACTTCATAGAATTCCCTCAAATAAATATCACTGGTGAGGAGCATCAAGAGGCCATGAAAGAAGCATCCAGGTCATCCAGGATGGTGGTAATAAAAAAACTAGACCAGGAATCAAAAGAAAAGCTAAAGAAACAAGAGTTCCAGGTGTATAGGAGAAAGAAGTTGGGCCAACCTTCCACTGACCAAACAAAAAAAACACCTGTGGATGTAATCTTTCCTGAAAATACTGAAAGGGTTAAACTAAATTTTAACCTTGAAGGGGCATTATCCAAGATGTTTGTAACCATCCCTTTGAGAGAAGTCATCAAGGTACCATCTATCAAAGAACGATTTGAAAACTTTTTCCAAGGATCAGATGGGCCATTGAAAGATGGAACTATTGGTCATATCCAGAATGTGCCTGTAACTACAAATTATGTTCAAAATGCCAGTGATTCCATCAAAGATGACAAAGCACGTGACAAAACCAGGCTGACCCCTCATAAATATTCTCCAAAAGATACGCCTTTTCCAAAGGAGGAAAATCTGAATCAGATTAAATGGCCCAAGAGATAAGAATACCAACAACTCATGGACGATCTCAAATATTAGGAATCAGAGGCTATGAAAATACTAAAGAAGGTGGAAGATGATGTACGGATCCATCCTTCACGAGAGAAAATATTCATAGTAGAATCCCACCCACCTCCCTCTACACAATACACCAGGGTCATTCAAGGAATGACCAATTTTAGAGTCAAAGAGTACAAGGATGGAGACGTGGTTTGGATGTGGGATGCCAATAAAGGGAAGCCTACTAATATCAAAGGAAACAATCATTTTTGGCTTGGCCCTTTTAAATTCAAAAGAAAGTTAGTTAATGACTCTTATTACCTATCTACACTGGAGGGACAAAGGCACACAGTGCCTGTCAGTGGGAACCTCCTCAAACCCCACCAAGGTGGTGGAACCTGACTCCACAGGTAAGTATAGGTAGGTAGGCATTTTTCCATGTATTATACAATTTGCATTTCATGATAGTCTGCTTCCTCACTTGCATATTGATTGTTTTATTTTAGTCATACATACATACATACATACATACATACATACATACATACATACATACATACATACATACATACATATATATATATATATATATATATATATATTTGTGGGGTGGAAATACCACCCCACCTTTGTTATTGATGCCCTTTTCGAGTGTGAGAAGGTCTACAGGTTATTCCAGAGATGTTGAGGTTCTCATGCACTCTATGGTTAGCACATGTCCCCGAGTTGGAGCCAGATGTTATCTTTGATTTCTAGGGATAACTAGGAGATCATGTCTCGAGGCCCACAGGTCCTACACATGGAGTACCAAGAGCAGGATTGACCTGAGCATTGCCCTGGAGGGCCCATCCTTCTTCTCTTTCATCAGACTTTTCTTGTCATCAACAGTAGCTTCCATCACCATCGACCTGGTCTTGTATCAGAGAAGGCTCTTTCTTCATGAGGTAATTGGTCCAGGTATCATGGTATGTGTCATTTTGATCATTATACCCTTTAGATATATGCATCTTACTCCTTTTATTTCTGACAACTACTTGGATCTTACATTGACCCACTTGACCATGGTTGGGGGATTGACAGGGTTCCCTAGCAAGCCTATACCCATGGGGTTTTGGTTTTCCACCAGGGGTATTTCTGAAGAGCCATTGTCCGCTCCCATCACATTATCACTTTTTCATTTTATCTCCCACTCATCTGCCCCATTCCCCTAGTCTGGACATTAGGATGATCTATTTGTGGGGTTACACCTTATCTCGTGGGAAGAAGGGGCTAAAGGCCCAGAAGGTAAAAGTAGCTGGTAAAAGATAAAATCCAATAAGATAAAACCTAGAGATGCTTCACCCAGGGATCCTCGAGAAGGCAATAAAAGGCCTCTCAGCAAGAAACAAGAGGGAGCCAAGAAAAATAAACAAACAAGACCTAATTGCAAGGATAGGGGGTCTCATCACGAGACAACCTATTATGTTCATGGGTACTTAGTAGTATGACGTTGTCATCATCTGGTTACCATGCCAGGGAAGTGACTTTGGTTGCATGGCCAAGGGAAAGGGGGTCTAATCACAAGCCATCCTTATCATTTATGTGAAGGTACTTGTGGGTAACACTGTTAGCTCTGGTCACCACGCCAAGGCAGTGTCCTCCGATTAGTCCTTGGGTAAAAAGAATGAAAAGAAAAAAATGAAGATAAGAATAAAAGGCAGAAGGGGCTTGGAAAAAACTTGCATCCATGACAGGTACAACTTTCCTTCTACAAAGGCACTCATAGGTAAAACCATGAAGCTCTAGCTCTCACTCTACCCTAATTCTAGACATCCCTTAACCACATCACTTTGTTTTACATGGCTTGGATGATACCCTCTGGAGACTCTCCTTTTCTTAAGGCTGCTGGCCCAATAGGGTGTTTTGTCTCTTTCTTCAGCTTTGTATTGTAGACCTTTGTAATATTTTTGAGCTATTGGATGATATATCAAGTTTTTTATGCATATGTTTGATAAATTTAATGATGAAACATGATTGACATTGCTATGATCCCTGTGACTAATGAGCCCATGGAGGGTGAAGTTTTCGATGTGTAGGACCATGACCGATGGACAGGTACCAAGTGGACCGGTAAACATGGGGAGATGATTATTTCGGACCTCCATGGGGCTGAAGAGCCCATTAGATGGTTGTTGATACCCGTCAGAGGGGCAGAGATGAGATAATGCTTGATCGAGGTATTTCACTTGAGAATAAGAGGACGTTTCACCAGAGGCACTTCGGTAGAGCCTAGCCTAGGGGGAATGACCCCTTTTCAGTGTAACACTGGCCTTGGAAGGCTCAGAGTATCCCCATCCTTACCATGAAGTCATCCAGCTTCATGGTCATGTTTGAAGGTGGACTGGGTAGCAGTGGCATGTGTGGCACCTTGGAGAAGCCCCTAGTGGGCTAACGTTTTTCTCTTAGATGACTCATTTGCCCTAAAAGGGGCTTGTGCCTCCCTTGAAGGGGATTTTACCTTTATTATAGCTTAGTTAGGGTTTTATTTTGACAATTTAATGTAAAAACAACTTAATTTTGGTTTAAAGCCTTGTCGGCTAATTTTTATGACCTAAATAAATTAAAGGTCATGATACACTATATATTGAGGATGTTTTTCCCTCATTTGAAAAGAACACAAATTAGTCACACTTGTGAGGTCTGATTTTTGTGCCCTGCTAGGGTAGATTTGTCTTTTAAGTGAGGTGCACTTGTGGATGGAAGGATTTTTTGGCATCTTTTGACATTTCTCTTCAAGGAATGTTTACAACTAGGGTTTGCACATGCTTTTCTTCATGATATGTAAGTTATTTTCTTGCAAAACTTCTTAATTGAATGGTTGTAGGTTCATTTTCTTGTATTTACTTATTAAATTGCTGATTTGAAACCCTAGGTAACAAGCACACAAGTAGGTCCTTGTTTCATGTCCCCTTAGAAGAGAAATATTTAAGCCATTGAAGAAGAGAGATTGAGCCTAGCCTTTTCTACACTCATCTTTCTTCTTCCCTTAAGATATCCTTTAATGTTATAGGTTGAAAAGGGGGCGACGTCCTAGGCCTAGGTTATCTACACCTAGGGCCATCATCTTCTAGGGTTTGAAATCCTTGTCTTTGCAACACTTTATCTCACCTCATCCCTTAGTTAAAATTATCATTTATGCTGGCCGTTTTGCCAAGTTGACCTAAGGAAGGAGGAAAGAGCACGAGGCCTTGCTTAAGCAACACCGGAGTGAGCCTCTTTCCCCTAGGGTTTTGATTCTAGGGCCCTGCCTTTGTATCACTTTAGAACCCTTCCCTCTTGTCTTTAAGTCTTCATCCTTTCAAAACCTTGTTCCCTTGTCTTGTTTGACTCCATATACCCTAAGGCACTAATCTTAGACACTCAACATTGAAGTCCTTGTGTCGAAAACAACTCTCAAAACTTCAAATTTTGAAACCCTAACTAAAGCTAACGTCACCCTAGGTTATTCCTTCTTGATGCAACATTTGACTTTTATAAGCAATTAGATGATGGTTAAAGGAATTTATTGAGTAAATGATTGATTAGATATATTTTTTTCCATGTCATCTCAATAGTTATTGGTGAATTGATACTTCTACATTGCTATATAAACAAAACGTTGATCTTATTAATATCTGTTGTTTCATTGCTTATATATTATTGTCAGATATCCACATGAAGTACTAACCCACTGAGTTATAGCTTTCATATATATATTTTACTGTTGTTGTCTTGTTTTGGGCAGGTGTTTTTATTTGGGCATACACTTCATTTATTGGCTGACTAGCTAGACTCTCTGACCTTGGTGGTAACCTGTGAGGAGTAACTCTTCCCTTGACTTTTATACTTTAAACTCTTCAAAACCCCATGTTACTGTGGACGTCTTGCCTGGGATAATATCCCTAAATAGAAATAGCCTCCCCATCGAGGTGACATTGGGTGGGGAAGGTTCCTGTTACACCATTTTGGCCTCAATCCTTTAGCCTTCTGACCTAGCTACAAACTGTGCGATAACAGGGCTCATCAAGACAATTTTCTCAAGATAAAAATGAATTCTCTGGATAGTGTTATGCTGAATAAAACATAATCTTTAACACAGTAGAAGTACATTACTGAAGGTGTAGGAAAAATATGTAAACTATTGTTCAATACAAATATACACATGCATACTGTAGCCAAATGCAGAAGCTCCAAAGTCATTGTCCCACGCACTCTCTGTCCAACTCCCACTTGCCAATCGATGTGACCTCACCGGTACCTTCCAGCCAACGCTAGGGGTAATATTATTCCCCCTAAGTCCCCCGAGCTGCAAAGGGACCACGTACACAATACCAGAGAATGATAGCACCCAACTCACCTTGTAAGGTCAAGATATCACTCGTTACTCGAGTTGGGTATCCCAACTCCCACAAGAGAAAGCTCATTCAAGATAAAATTTCAGCATTGTAACATTACGCAAAAAGATAAGATCCATAATCCTCCTCGTCCATCCTTTTTATAGAGTTTTCAAATAAATAGTTTCCCAAATTATCATTAAATTCCTTTTTCATTTAATTAATTTCTAAAAACCTCCACCGTACACATTTCATCCGATCCCTTAGTTGCACCAGGAAATCAATTTTATTAATTAATTAAATATTCCTATTTCCCTCACCCACCTAAAAGCATTCCTAAAAACGCTCTTTCGTGTCCCAAAATTCCCTTACAATTCTTAAATGACTTACACCTTACTTAATTCCTAGTTGAGTTCATAAATAGAAAGTCCCAAAGGCTAGATTCCTTACTAAGTTAGACATTCATCTTTTTCTTTAAGTCTCTCATTTTCTTTAAGTTTCCATTTTCCCTTAAGTTTCCTATTTCTTTTAAGTTTCCCCCTTTTTCCTATTTAACTAAAAATCAATTTAGAAAGTGTAGATAAAAATATCCATTTACCCTCTTTTCTTTTTAACTAAATATTAATTTAGCAAATGTAGATAAAACAACCATTTACTCTCTTTTCTTTTTAACTAAAAATTAAATTAGCAAAAGTAGATAAAAACAACCATTACCCCTTTTTAAAAATTTATTCCTTCATTATAATTTTTACTTTAATAATTAAAGTTTGAAACTCTTTACCCCCTTCTTGTTATATGTCTAATTATTTTTTTCTCATAGGTTCTGCTTAGACCTAGGTTTTAAATTCACTAGGCTCGAAGACAGTTCTTAAGGGAAATATTGGTCATTAAACTTTACTTATCACATCATTCATTTTAAGGTCGACTAGGTTTATTCACTTACTAGTTAAAATCGCGACCTGCCCTTCACGACACACTACGTGCTCCAAGGGTGCCACTCGCCTCCTTTTGTTTTCCTTGTTCAACGTGCCCTTCAAGATGCACTATGTGCTCCAAGGGTACCACTCGCCTCTTGACTAAATTTGGTAGACGTCAAACCCATGGAGTCAATACTCCGCCAGGTGATTTTGTGGGAGACTAAGGGTCTATAACGAATAAGGCCCCTGCCTTATTGCATGCCCCTTAGAATCATTATGAGTGACTGTCACAATCTACCCTCATGGAATCGTGGGTCTTCTCAAACTAGGTAATCATTAACCTACAGTTTGAGTCACGACGAGAGTGCTAGTAGGTTGTGGCAGGGCTGCTGCCACACCTCTCCCTCAATGTCTCTAGTTGTCATGTGTGACCCCTGTACTCCACATGTGAGTCTGGTCGACAAGATATCGTCATCCTACATCAATCAAAAAATCATGTCAGCAATAATAATCGATCATCATGACATCTAATCATATGTACATATGTCACATCAACAACATTCAAACCCTAACAGTCCACTCCCTGATTTGATCTAGAGTCCAAGGGTTTCATCGATGCCTCAACATCCTCAATGTCCAGAGTCCTGCACACGTAGAAGAACCTAGTCAATAGAACCTGTCTATGTAAATTCCAAAAAACAACATATCATCAAATCCTCAATATCTCATAATAAATATCAAAACAACCAATAGTATAATAGCCTGGATCACTTGCACACAAGTGTCCTAAAAAAATAAGTTCACTCAGTGCACACAAGAGAGGGATGTTACATACACCCTCTCTTATTTTAAACTTTGCCTCGAAGTTTCACAGTGTATAGGTGTCGAAAATAAAGTGCATCTGTTAAGAACCAAATATCAATATAGCATAGAAAAACCTCAGAAAAATTACTCAATGCCTTGAAAAAGAGATAATTTTAGATAATAAGCCTCTTCGAGGGGGCTACCTCCTTTTACCCCACTTAAATGTCCAAGTACAAGATGTTTCAAAATGAAAATGTCTCCTTGGCATATATAGGAGACTAGGAGGTATAATTACAACTAATGGCCTAAAGATGACATAAATAAAATAGCATTACTAATATAATATGCCCCAATTAAGGGGTAATGAGCCAATATTAGGGCTTAACATGCCCCTCCCCTTGATACAAGTGTTGTCCGCAACTCTTGTGTAACTCTGGATGCTTCTGTATAAAAGACTCATCTTCCCAAGTGGAATCTTTAGTTGGTAGTTTCTTCCATTTAATGAGATACTCTGAAATGGATCTATTCCTCAGCTGGTGAATTCTTGTGTTAGTGATGGCTTCAGGATCCAATATGATTTTTCCTTCCTCGTCAAGTTCTGGCAGTATAGTTTGAATTGGGATCTTGTCACCTATAACCTTGTTTAAGCATGAAACATGGAAAACTGGGTGTACTCGTGAAGATGCAGGCAACTCCAATTTGTATGCCATAGTACCAATATTTTGCAACACCTTATAAGGTACATAGTACTTTGGTGATAATTTATTATCCTTCTTGGCTTGCTTGAGGGACATTTGTTTGTATGGTTGTAGTATTAAAAACACCCAATCCCCTACTTCAAAACTTCTTTCACTACGATGTTGATTTGCTTGTTGTTTCATGCGATTTTGTGCCATGGTCAGGTTGTCCTTTAAGATTTGGAGAATTTG